>JANVCL010000008.1:26003716-26015686 GCA_026546855.1 Erythroxylum incrassatum
ACGAAAAGCTCTTCGAATTCAAATGACATGGAGAAAATGGATGAATCATTACTGGGCATACACATCTAACATAGGACACGAAATAAATACAGAAGAAAGGTCCAACAATGAGACCCCAAAAAAAACTTTTGTTGCAAGTATAAATGAAAGAAATAAATATTGGAGCGTAATTGGAAAAATATCAATAAGAGAGGAGAGAATTTACCTAGCGTCGTCGATGAGAATAGGGTTGTCACAAAGGCTGAAATAGAGGTCCTTCAAAGAAGAGAAGCGTGTGAACATAGAGGGATCAGTGGATCTAGCATGATTGATCGATAATCCGGCGGTAGATATTTCTGCCAAACAACATTGGATTTCGCCGCCGACCTGAACCGAGATGATATAACCGACAGTCGGCAAGTATCCCGAGGACCCGTCAACGAGAGAACGTTCTCTATACAATCTTCTGGTAGCACCGACAATTCCAACCCTTGGCTTCCCATTTGTAAGAGTCTGAATTTGTTGCTGTGAAGGAATGGATTGTATCAATGTCTAATGCTTGCGCAGAAGTAATTGTTGGGCTTTGTTAAATTTCTTCAATTGATTGAAAGTGAGCTAAGCGGACCTGGAAAGTAAAAATAGCTCGAAATCAAATAAAACTAATTAGGATTTACTCTTAAAATTATATCTTTATCATCTTTAACTAAAAAATTATATCACATATAGAATAATAAATATCTTTAATACTTCATAAATATTTGATATTTTAAATAATAAATATCTTTAGTACATTATCTATGCCTTTAGACTTACACCGCGTTTGAAACTAGGTGAATTAAATTCAATTACAACATTGAATTCAATTACTTGTTTGGAACAAAAAAACAAACATGAATTTAATTCACTTATGTAATTTAAACCCACTACTCTTTATAAATTCAATTCATCTACAAACTCTCGTGAATTGAATTACAAACGCCTGTTAACTCTTATTTTTAAACATTGAAATGAGTCTTCCAGTAATACCCATGCAATACTCTTCAACGTAAGCAATAATACCCACGCCACTGCAGCCAACTTTCTCCCATCTCTTGGCTTTGGTGTTGTTCTTGGCTTTTGAGTTTCGCTTCTTCCTCTCTTGGCTACGTTTTCGTCTTCCTCCCAAGATGCTATTGTGTCATTTTTACTTCTTATCTGTTACGTTTGAGCTTTTGTTCTTTTTCTACACCGTATTTTATTGGATACTAGAGTGCTACTCTCTGATTTTCTGCTACTGTGCATTTTATTTTATCCTCTGGCGCTTTGGCTACTACGTCATTTTCTCTTTTGTCCTCTAAGTTTTACTACTCTTCTCCTACTCCGTGTTTTGCTACTCTTCTCCTATTCTTGGTGCTGCATCATTTTGGTTGTTGCTGTTGGACATTTGGTGGCTATATGTGTGTGTGTGCATATATATAACGAACGTTTTGTGGGCATATATGTCACGACCGTGTGTGTATATAAGATAAAAGCTTGGTACCCATATGTGTGTGTGTGTGTATAAACAAGATAAAAGCTTAGTACTCATGTGTGGCTATGTGAGTATTTACATAGGATAAAAGCTCAGTGCCCATGCGAGTATACTTATAGGAAAAAATTTATCGACATGTGTGTGTATATATAGGAATAAAATTTGGTTAGCATTTGTCTATAGATTGCAAAAAAGTTTTGTGACTATATGTTTATATATAGAGAAAAATGTCTGATTGCCATGTGTGTTTGTATATAGGATAAAGGTTCCCATGTGTGTATATATATAAGAAAAGGATTTGGTTATCATATGTGTATATATATATATGAAATTTTTTGGTACTGCTCGTTCATGCATTTTTAAGCTTCCAAATTATAATAGTTTTCTATTGTCTTTATAGCTCGGTCTAGCTTAACGTCATTTGCAATCAACTTTTTCTTTTCATTTTAATAATGAACTTTTTTATTATATCACTTATAATGAAATTGATGTTTATAACTTGCTCTATGCAAGTGTGAAAATTTATTATTTAATAAGATTATTTTTTAGTCAAGGGTAAAAATGTCATATAAAATAATTGAATTCATTTTGATTGTGTTTCAAATAGTGTAATTGAATTCAATTCTAATATTACTGGGTTTGTTGCAAACAGTGTAAATTGAATTCAATTCAATCTCATTAATGTTATTGAATCTAATTCGTTAATGAATTCAATTCGAAGGTTTCCAAACACCCCGTTAGAATAAGTTAACAACGTCCAATTTATCTCTGTAGATCTAATTCCTATAATTAAGCTGTTATTTTTTCATATCCAACAAGATTTGTTCTTGAAAATTGTGTGTTCAACAATTAAAAATTAGAATTATTATTCTCTATAAGCAATATTTCTTCACGTGCTCTTACTAAAGAGGACAACTATACTCCCACTAGCCCTCTTGTAGACATGATAAATTATCAATCATTTCTAAAACAAACTCTTTGAATTTATCATAAAAGTGAATCTTTCAACATCTCGTAGCCTTTCAATTATACATCAAATGTATCATTAAAGGCATTAGTTACAAACGGATGTATTGTTATAAGATTTGAACTTTTCAAATTTCATCTTACTCCTATTACTTATCTTGAGAACCATTCTCTTATAAGTATACATTAAATTAAACAATTTGTTTAACAGGTATGTAAGATTATATCCAACCTTTTAGATATCTCATAACGTTTTATTACCCAATGCAGTTCCAAACTTAATGGATAATATATGCTTTAACCAAGCATTGCATCCTTGAATCATTAACATTGGTTCTTTCAAAGACTTAGCGTTTCATATCTAATATGAAATCTTGCTAATTGATTCAATTGGAAACATATAGAAGGTAAGTTAATGTACTAGACATAACTATAGAAGAAATAATATTGCATTATTTAATATCTCATATTGTATTTTACTCCTTATATAAATCCATACTATTACGAATTTAGTTGTGAAGGTATTAACCAGGGAATCTCATTCCCTATAGATAATCGATAATTTCAAACTTACCACAAAAGTGTTTTAGCATTCTCAATGCTTAATTTCTGCTTAGATTCAACTAATTTGAACTTTTGAAAATTTTAAATCATTATTTCATTTAATACATATGACTATATCACATAAAGTCATTAGTAATCTAATGGAATATAAGTATTATCCTTTTTATGAATTGATATTCTCAACAATTCAATACCAGTTCCATTAGTATTATCCTTTTTATGAATTGATATTCTCAAAAATTCAATACCATCATCATCTTTTTACCAAAGGATAATTTGGTTATTCTTCAACTTCACAAGTTTCATTTGATTCATAATTAAAAGGATATACGTATCCTTATATGTAACTTTATGATTCTCGTTTTGTTAATTTAACCAACATGACATAAAAGAATTGTCTCGGTTATCCAACTTTTTATTCTTGCCATTTATGTTAAGTATAAGTCTCCTTTGATCCAATACATATACAAACTATTTGCATAAACTTGGATTAACTACTTTGACTTAACAATCTATTTCTAAACATGCATTGAACATTATAATAATGTTGAATTTAAATTTAGTTTCAAATACTCATAAACATGAATTAAAAATACATATGATCTCTATCACATCAAATATAGGCAAGAAAAGTCATTCAATCGTTTTCTTTTAATGACAACTATTATCATTCTGTTACTAAGCCTTTAATTGTAGTCCACAATTATGCTTTTAGTAGGCTAAATTAAGTGGAACAATTTCATAAAGGTACCATACCTTTTAGCTATACTCCATGCAACCATTTGCATTTTGCTATCATAGTGTTCACATATATCTTACATGTTGTCATCAAAGTTTATGAGACATTATTCAACTCAAAATGTTAATACATTTTGTCATTTATATGATTTTGACATATCTCTAAAACTTTAACACCAAATCCTCAACAAGGATTATAAAAAATTTGCATAATGCGCATACAATTTTCTTTTCTAACTTTTGAGAGCACTTCTCAAACATATCCTATGTCCAAAAACTTGGGTTCACTAACTTAGCATCAAATATACTAAACAAGGTAAGTTTCACTAAGAATAAAATATAAATGTAAGAAAAGCAAGTAATCAATTACATGCCATGACTACTAAATAGGATTAGGACTTTAATCATGCATTTGGTTACTCCCATTATTTTATTCGAAATAATAGCCCTCACTATTATTCGGAAAGATTACTCTAATCTCTCTAGTGGGCTAGGATCTCATTCAAATATAGTTGACCTTGAGCTTGCTCAATAAACCAACTAGACTTAAATTAGGTAGATAATAATTTTATCAATCACATCTCATGTGACTCCTAGATCTGTTTGTTGACAACTCTTGCCAAAATATATCTTATATATTGTTTCTAACCTTGCCTCTAAATTCATATGATCATGAGTTGGCTCATCTAAATCACACAAATTTAGTTAAGTAGAAACCCAATATCATAAGATTAAACATATTCGGGTTAAAGTAGCCTTGAGTTTGCTCAACAAGCCTACAATAAATAGAACTCTAGTTTATTCTTCTAACAATAGAAGATAACAATCACGTTTTCAACGTATACTTAATATTTTAACGAGGGATTTTATTTTCATTCGTCTCATCAAACACAAAATTACATATAAAATATCACATATATAAAACATACAATTTAAATGCATTCAATATATGTATCAACCATATAAATAAAGTATGCAACTTATGCACTTATAATCAAATTATATGCATAATATATCAAGATTCGTTTGATTCTAGTTATTGATCTTCATAATCTAAAATAATATTTCCAACTCCTTGAAAAGTTAAATTAGATTAAACCTATTGATTTCTAAATATATTACATTCCTACTCCAAATAAAAATTTAATTTGACTTGAAAACAATTTTCAAATATAATTGGAAACTATTTCCAATTTATCTTGACTCCTTTTAACAAAACTTAATTGAAAACAGTTTTCAATAAATTATTTTACTTATTATAATTTAGAAAAACTCCTTTTTCAAAATTATATAAGTAACACTTTCTAATCCAATTAGAAAACTATTTCTAATCTTATTAGAAATTGCTTTTCTTTAATTATAAAATTATTTTCTAATATTAAAAGGAAACTACTATCAAAATAAAATAAAACAACTTTCATATTTAATTAAGAAAGTCTTTATATTATTTATTCAAAAATTAATTTCTTGATCAATTAGAAAATCTTTCCTTAAAAATTAGAAAACTATTTTCAAAATATTAAAGAAAGCATATTTTTAATTAATAAATGAAAACACTTTTCAAAATTTAATCAAGAAAATATTTTTTCTAATAAATCAATAAACTTATTATTTATAAATAAAGAAACAATTTCTAAATAAAATAAATAATAATTATCTAAACAAATAAAATTATAAATTTAATTTATCTCAATTAAATTGAACTTTTCAGTTTTTTTAAAAAAACAAGGTTTCACAAACTACTTCTAAAGGTTCAAAGAAAATGAGGACTCAATTTTTAGAAAATATCACACAATAGTATCATAGGCAGTACACATCAAACAAACCCAAATGCCATCACATTTTTCCAGAATTCTTAATCTGGATATCTAATTTTGTGGTTTAGGGTTCATACTCTATTAATCTGAAACACCTTTCATATTTAGGTTACAAACCTTTTGTAATTCAATTCCAAAATTATAACCAATAACAATCAATCAACTTAATTAAATTATAGAAATAAAACTCGGCTCTGATACTACTGTTGAGAAACTAGGTTGAGATCCGATCCCGATCGTAGCGGAATAATCATAAAATTTTTTCGTAACTTTTGATTTCCTGAAAACTAAGATCTATTTAATTCTATAAAATGATCAACATAAATTATAATAAAGAGGAAATTTAATTCGTACTTTATTCCAAAACTTGATCTTTATCTTGTTGTATCCCTTAAATCGTTCCCGAAACTGATCTGTTTCAACCACCGTAGCCGTAAAAATGTCTAGCCTCTAACAGTATCCACAGAATTAGTTGAGAGAATTCTGTAACTCTTACGAAGGGGATTAAGCAAGAAGTACTAGCTCTATAGAGATTAAGCCTATTTATAATAAACTTTGGACGTTTTAGTAATTTAATTGAAATTAAATTCTAATTTCAATTAAGCTTTAATTAGAATTACAAAAAATTCTAATTAAATACCAATTATTCCTATATAAGATTTAATATCTCATATTGATCCTTATTTATTAAATATGAGATATTTAATGATAAAGTTTCTCAAACTTTACAATCAAGTCCAACTTGATTAAATTAACTTTGCTCTTTTTATCCCATTTTATATGTGAGACCCATTAAGTTCCCAAATATGTTGGTACTGATTATAAAATCTAATTTTAATTCATAATTAAAATTAAATAAATTAAAAGTATTTTTAATTTATCTTTAATTCTCCAATTAAACAATTTATAATCATAGATCAAGATTAGCGTTTAGCAACGTATCACGACTGTAACACCCCACTCCCACCAGGCTCGAACCCGGCATCGATGGGTGATATTCAAGTCCGTGCCCCGCGAGGGTGGCGTGCTAGATAACTTAGTCAGTCAAAAGCTCAGTATAAATTTTTTTCCAGCGTACGCAAAAGTCAGTAATCGAAAATTTGGGCCCACTTTTATTTAGAAACATTTTCATTTACAAAAGTTACCAACATTTTTCAAATATCAGAATTTCGTTAATCACTAAGGCCCATTTCAAAACAAAACATATTACACTTTGATCAATCTCTTTTGCAAAATCTTTTTCCAATTGGAAAGTTATACACAACAATTATATTCAAATACACAAAATACAATAATTTGCAGAGAATACAATTCAGTACGAAAATAAAGAGACAATGCAAACGCGAACTGATCCCGACCTCCATCCTTCATATGAATGCTGTAGGTATACTCTCGTTGGCCTAACAGGGTATTCTTCTGATCCTAAAAAATATTTGCAAATTTTAGGTGAGTTTTGCGAACTCAATGAGTGACCATCATCGATGGCTCACCCAAACACATAACACATCATTCACATTTCACATTCAATTTCACACTTCACATTCGATTCACTTAATCATTCATATTATACTATGCAATGCACATGAGACTCACTTTCTATTTGTTACTTTGTTGTGACCGAGTGCCTAAACTGTCCCATATAGGGCTCATTAATAACTGTCCCATATAGGGCTCATTAAACATTGAGCCCGAGGCTCTGAATCACTTTTGAGTTCGAGACTTTTTTCACTCGTTGAACTTTAAGCTCTAATCTGTGGCTACTCTGGTCACAACTCCCGTTATGTTTCATGCATTCATGAAATGGAATGCCTCAACCACATTTGCCTATACTCATGCAATCACTTTCACATATCATCGGACCTTAGTCTGGCATTCAACATTAAGATGAGAATCACATTTTCTTTCATATGCAATTACCCATGCCAAACACTTTTATCATCAGACCGTAGCCCGGCATTTAACAATCAAAATATGTACACTTATTTTGTCTCATTCACATACAAGTAGCACTTCAATATCCCAAGCAAATATCACAATCTCGGACCTTCTTTCTGGAATTCCACACAGTCAATCACATTCATATAATTAATCAATACAAAATTCAAAACAAAACAAAACAAACAATCGATGAGACCGTCTAGGTCTACTCACAGTACGCTCCAGATTAGCATTAGCTTCCATGATCCGAAAACATCTGAATGGATATGTTTTATCCTGTGTCATCATTATGCAAAACACATATTAAACAAACATTAATAATTGCACAATCACATAAACATTCAGTTTTACACACATGTATATGTGTAATGTATAAAACATGCTCAATGACAATCCTAGGTATATTTTCTAAATTCACATCTTATGCTCACTCTCAATTCATGATTCATATTGTCTAATTGAACTTATATTTACACTTCATTTGCACACGATCACTCTAACTTATCCTTTCAATCTTTACCCTTTTATGTGTCTAGCTTATTTATAAGCTTACACCTCAGGAACACTTGGTCACTCTATATCATAACTCAATTTCTCGTCATCTCTTTTCTAACCTTAAATGTCCTCATAATACCCCATTCTCATTCACAATTAATCACTTAATATATATTACTCAACTCCTTTGAACATAACTACAATCATATGAACATCTTCATTCCCATTATACTCATGCATTGATACTTTGATTTCATCCATTTGTTCACTAAGTTTTAATCTTCATTTTCACTTCAAACCTATCATACATTAGTCCCATAACCCAAGGATCATTCTAGGTTCACTTTAAGACCCATTTAAGGCTTAATTTGGGTCATTTGCCCATGAATGTCCGTTAAACGGACCTTTACAGGTCACTTATAAAGACTTGAACATTTGACCCTCTAGACGTCAAAATCTCTTTTCTTGGTATTCATAGAAGTTGTAGATCTCGAAGTCTTCTTTAAAACTATACCTAAATTACTTCAATCCAAGTTCTACGTAAAAAGTTATGCCTCTTGCACAAAGTATGTTCAATTGCTTTTTATGATTTCTAGATTTCTAACTCTTCACTTTCAACATTCAATTTCTCATGCTTAGTCTATCATTTCTAGTTTAATGCTCATCATTTATCCATTATTCTAGCTCCCTTTCAACTTAACATCATCCATAACCAAATTATAGCCCATGATTGATCATAAGCACTAATAACATAACATACAAATATATATGCATTTATCATCAACTTTCTGCACACAATCAACTTCATTTCCACTTTCATTTCACTTCTAACTATCACCTAGATCCTTCACATTTCAAGACACCAAATTAATCCATCTCTTTAGCTTTATACTCATTTTACATAATCACAAAACACCCAAAAAGATTCACATTAATTCATCAAGAAAATTAAAACAAAAACCTAATATGGATCCAGTTTATTTTTTCTGTACTTTTTCTTACACCCAGTACTCAACTTCAAATCAAAATTAGAAACTCTTAGTGACATAATTTGAATTCGAGGTCTTCATGCAAAAATGTAGCCACACATATCTAATTTAATCCAAATCAAGAATCATATCAATTGAACAACTCTAGAAGAAGTTATGGCTAAAAAATAGAAGCATACTCTTAGGTCATGCTGCTGCAACATTTTCCAGTCAAGTTTTGTTTCCAAATCTTACCCTAACACAACTCATACCAATATCACCTTTTCCACCGCAATACTCCTCATTCTCAATCCCATTTCAAATCCTAAACATTCACAAATCAATCTATGATCTATATTTGATCATTAACCAAAAACATAACACATACATTTTCCCATTCATAATTGATTTTCTACACTAATCCTAACACCATTATATGGATCATCCAACTTCCAAAACATCTCTATAACACATCATGGGTCATTAACGATCATTCATAACTACAAAAACAAGACATTTACATAGATTTTTCATTATCCATGACACACACATTCAGCTCACAAATCAAGTCATCATCAATCCCACATTTCTCATCATTCTAGTTTCATTTTAACAATACCCGTAACATTTAAAGCATAACTTACTTGGTTTAGCTTCTAAATCTCCCTCAAGTCACCAAGAAACCCTAGCTCCTCCACCATGCACGAAAATCAACTTACAAGGTGAAATGGGTTGGGTCTTTTAGCAAAAAGAAGGAAAAGACAATGAATATTGAAGAAGTAAGGTGAAAGAATTGAACTAAAGTCAACATGATGAGGGTCGAAGTGAATGTCGTGGGTGAAGGAGAGGAATGGAGAAGATGAAGAAAATAATAAGTTGAGCAAAATGGAGTGTGTCGTTTTTGGCAAGTGAAAGACCAAGTGGTCTGGTCTTTCACTTAATAAAAATGTGACTTAACTAGTGGTGTGGCAAGTGACACCACATGTCACCCCTTCATGGTCCCTTCTTGATCTTTTAATAAGCTAGTCCATTTGCCTCCACTTTTAAACCCAATTTCTTCCCAATTTTCAATGGTACTTGCCATTAAATCCCAATGTCATATATGAAAATTTCCATTGCCATTCAACTTTTATTTATATTACTATTCATCAATTGTTCTGCCACTTGGCATTTTTCCTAGTCCAAAAATACCCTTAAATTTCAGAAAAATTCCCATATTTCACTAAAATTTCTAATTCACTATATACACACTCCAACTCAATTGATAGCACATAAAATTCACAATTCCCAATATAATCACATTAAATATTAATTATACCCGAAAAATGTCAAATGAGTGCATGTACAACCATCATAATATGTACAAAAATTCAAATTCACATGTGTGTATGCTAACATTATGCATGAGTATGAAATGCAATTTTCTTAATCTCTCTTGATCTCACATATACCAAATTTTAGGGTTCTAACCCTTAGTATGAGAATGAGATGTTGCAATTCTCCCCTTCTTAATAAATTTTGTCCTCGAAATTCTTATCCGAATGATCAGGAACGTAGGGGAATTGTTTCCTCAATTACTTCTCTGTTTCCCATTTAACTTCACCATTCGAATAATTTCTTCCAATTGACTATAGTCAATGAAATCAATCAATCCTATGCTCATTTCTTCCGATATCTCACTATCTTAACTGTTTCCTCTTTAAATTTCAGATTACTACTATTTTTTTCACTTCGTAAGCTGTCAATACATCATATCATTATTTCTTAGCGTATTCACATATCACCTATTATAATTCTGAAACATCTTTATTGATAATACAACTCATAACTTATTGGTCCTATGCTTTTATTAACTTCATGTGGATCAATATAATTCGAGCATAGTTTATCCTTTTTCCTAATCTGAGCAGATCTTTTTCTCAATCTAAGAACGCCTTGGCAAGGTGATACTCTCAGAGACATGTCATCTTTTGCTTGAAAATTCACATTTATTTAGTGTTACTACACTGAACTCCGATGTCCATCTTATTATGTTTCATAACCTCAATGTTAATCTACCAAGTTCATTTATCTTAATTGAATCATTTAACTCCTATCACAGATTCATTTCACTCATCAACCGTATCTTGAATCAATTTTAGCCTTTAATCATTTTTAGGCCCTCTTTATTTCAACGTAAGGGCGAACAACTCTTTTTGTCGTTTTACGCCTCAAACAGTATTTTAATGATATCACTATGATGATAATGATTGTTATACTTAAAGTCATTTAGACGGTACATTGACCTCATGTTTCTATGAACTTCAAAATATTCGTTCTAAGCATATCTCCTATATGTAAGACTGTTGGTAATTCACTCATTCAATCGCTTGCTTCTACATCCTTAGCCGTTAACTGTTATTTCGGCGTGTTCCTATTAGGACACATAGCTTAAGTTGGTATTTATACTTTCTCTAGTAATCTTTTTGCTCAATCATCTTTATTGAGTACACATACTCTTTACTTCAATCACAAAGTATCAATTTTTGATCAACTCAAATTCGGATTAAATTTCAATTTCTCAGTAAGATTCACAAATTCTGAATCCTCAATTTGGGCTTTGCTAATCTTTTTAAGTGAAGCTGGTCTTAAATTCAACCTCTAATAGTACTTTAATTTGCCCAAAATTCAACTCGACATTCTATGCTATTTAATGCACTAGTATTGGTGACCTCAATATCAAAATTTGTGCTACACCATTATTGAATTTTCTGTTCAATGCATCGATTTACAACACTAGCTTTACGGGGAAATACTCATTTGTTTAATCAACATCTTTCAGTAACCCTATTCATTGTCTCAATCTTATAGTCAGTTCTGTCAAACTCCATAATTACCTCAAGCTTTAATGGTCTGTATATTTATATATAGATCCAAAATGTTTCTGTAACACCCCACTCCCGTGTGACCCGAACCCGATATCGTTGGTGATATCCGAGTCCGTGCCCCGCAAGAG
>JANVCL010000008.1:26020741-26043043 GCA_026546855.1 Erythroxylum incrassatum
ACTTATTGTGGGAAGCATTGGATAAGATCAGTGTGCTAGTGGGCTTCGGTGAGATCACACTGCATCATCAGTGGATAGAGATCACGGGAAGATCTTGGATGATGTGGCGATGATTGGGAGTTAGAGTTGCAGTGAAACTCAACATCTGAAGATAGTGAAGATCTTCGCGGATAAGGATGTTAGTATTCTGGATAGTGTTCTAGATCAATGTAAACACTATCTTTATATTTTCTTGTTAGATTCTATCTTATCAGTTAGAATCCTATTTGGATGGGGGTGTCATCCAATTGGTTCGTGAGATCTTATCTGATAGAGATAGACGTAATCTTAAGTAATTCAAATTTAGTGGAAATTTGTGACTCTAAGCTAGGATGCTTATATATATAGCTCATTCGAGCTTTGCTCTTCTAAATTCATTCAGAGGGAGTGAGTTTTCAGAGAGAGCATTCTTTGTATTATTTTGAGGGAAAATAATATAAAGTTGGTCTTTTGACCGTATCTTTGTGTATTTCCTTGTTGTATATATTCTTTGTTGCTTCCGCATTATTTTTTCGAGGGTATGCAAGGTAAACACTTCGAGAGTTGGGAAAAACTGAGTCTTACGTTAACGGATCTAAATGAAATTGTCGTGCAAAGAGTGTGAGGGAGAAACTTCGAGTGAAAGTTCGAGTCTCCAAAGTGACTTTTCTATCACCTAGCATAATTCAAAAGTCAAGAAAGTTGTGTATGATTAATTAGTGTACAAATCTTTAAATAATAACGTTAAAAGTCTGGTCGTCTTGGCACTATCACAAATTTGTCATCCCTAAATTGCTGGATCCGTTTTTAGTTGTACAGCAAATGGTGAAATGGAACTGTTGGAAACAATGATATTGCAGCTGTTTAGAAAATAGCAGTTAATCTACTTTCATCGCACTCTGAGGAGAGAGGGAGAGAGAGACAGAGATATGAATCAAATTTACATGATATTTACAGTATAAAGTATATAGCGCAGGGGTGCATGTGAAAGACAAGAGACGGATGTCATCGTCATAAGTGCTTCCAGGAAACTTCCGAGGGGAATATCGTGCTAACAAAGCATAAAATAATTGATTGATCTTACAACTGCCATGACCCATGTGTTCTTAATCAATGAAACCAAAATATACGTCCTTATTACGTAAGAATTTATAGGCTTCACCTACAATTTTTGCTTCCATCAGCCTGTAGCCAACTTTTATTATCACAATCCAAATTGTAAACCATCGAATCTAATCCTGAATAAAATGGCATCCAAAGTGTGAAACTGGGTCGCTGCGTAGATCGGATCGGAAATAGTCAAGATCAATCTTAAAGACAAGGTTGAAAAAGTCGCCTTCTCTGAAGTTTCTTCCTGCTGGAAATTGTAGCAAGGTAAGCATCTTCTTCAACTTTCTGACAAGTCATTAGTCTGCGTTGATGACCAGAGTATAAGAATATATTATGTGTGAAGTTACTTTACTAACTTTTTGACATTTGAGAGTATGTTCATCTTGCTACGGCATCTTTAGTTCTCACCTTTTCCCCTTTCTTCTATGGTTGGTCTAAAAGCTAAGGGAGGTGTCAGATTATCACCGCGACATGGTTAATACGGATAACATTGTGTTCACTAAACATATAAAAACCTGGATATGTTAATGACAAAACTTGGATGATGCTCGGAAGAAAAGTGCTGAGTCTAAAAAGAAAGCGCGTAATTGGAATTGATGCTGTCGGATGTCTTGCTTTAATTGTTTGGTATTTTAACCGGGAAGGAAATTTCTGGCGTATCATCCGATTTATAAGTTAAGAATAAACATGGTGCATGGAGGAAATATGCAAAACTTTCCAATCCGCTCAATTTTTTGTTTATAATCTTTTGATGCTCTGGTGTGGTCTACCGGAAAATAGTCTCTTTATTTTATAAGGGTAAAGTTACATATTATAAAATTTCGCAAAATTTTATTTTACTGTAAGACTTCAAATCGAATGTGATGATGATGATAAATCTTTTGGTGCTCTAGTGTTTTGGCCATTATTGTTGCACTAATAAAACTGACAAATATGATAAACTTTGTAATCAACAGATCTGGTCAGCGTCGTTCATCTCCAACAATCCTAAATACCCTTGTAATTATAAAGGTTATTTTTGCTTTTGGAATTTGAAGAATTTTCTTCCAAAAAGAAATCAAGTGATACATCTCCAACAACTACAATTAAAACCAGTAAACTGTAAGAATTTAATTACAAAAAGATAGCTAACAAAACCGCATCAAAAACTTATGCACCTACCTATGTTTCATTATAAGGCTAGAAAATTTAGGGGGTGTTTGTTTCGATTTTTATTTTTATTTTTCTGTTTTGATTTTCAAATTTAGTAAAAAAAATTGTTTGTTTGAGTTTTTAGTTTTAGTTTCTTTCAATTTTTAAAAATTATGAAACCCATAAAAAGTGATTTTTGTTTTTTGTTTTTGTTTTTTATAATCTGATTTACTATCATTTAAATCGATATCATTTAATTTTTAATTTTTAATAAAAATTATGAATAATTTAATTCAAGATTTTCTTTCTATATTTAATGAATTAAAATTAATTATCAATAAAATTATTAATTATTTTATTTTTATAATTAAATTATATATAATTAACTTAAAAATATATACATATTCAAATAAATTTTGATTTAATAATTAAAATATATTTCAAATAAATATTATTTTTAAATAAAATTTTAATTTTTAAATTATTTATTTTTTAAAATAAAATAATTTTATTAATAATTTGTCAATAAATAAAATGACATAATTTTGTTAATAATTTGTCAATAAATATTATATAAGAGATTAAATAAATTTATTTAATTAAAAATAATTTATCTTTAAGTTTTATCTAAAATGTAATTATTATCAGTGATTAAAAACTACATTAATATTAACAACTAAACAGGTTTTTGTTTTTATTTGAAAGAAAAAATAAACAAAAAACTGAAAACAAAAATTGAAAACTACAATAAAAAATAGAAGTAGAATTAAATGGCCTTTTAGGATTACTCCTAGTTCCGATTCCTTACCAATCTATCTGTGATCCTTTCACCATATCCTTTATAATCAAGTTGAGATTGTTAAGGCTCGCATAATAGAATTGGTAGTAAGTAAGGCCAAGCTCAAGCCCCTTGCCTCAAACTTAACTCAAAAATATTTAATTAGGCCTAGGTCTAATCCAATTAGGCTTGGACAACTTGAAGGCCAATCGAACCCAAACCAAATTCAATTATTTTTAATATAATTTTTAAAAAAATGTCGTTATACTTAAAACAATATCATTTTTACTTGATATATTCAAGTTTCAAGCCAAGCAGCATAAACTTGAGTTTGAGCATGACTTAAAGCTACAAAATTTTAAATAACATGTTTAATGATAGCTTGAAGTTTGGTCTACTCGAGACAAGCTTGATGATTTCGGGATGGGTCAGGCTGGGCTTGGGAATAAATGTCATCCCTATTGGAGAGTGATGGCTTAGCTAATTTCCTTTAAAGACCCTTTAATTTCATTTCTTCCAAATCCAATAAATGGTATAAGTAAATATAATGGATATAACATATAATTCTTGCTACCATGGCCTCTAATGGTTCATATCAATAACACATTATTGCACCACTAATTGAGTTGTAGATGAGGTTAAATATATCGAGCATTTGTCTTGAAATTATAAAAGTAAGTAATCAATGGATTCATCTTCTTACTAGCAAAGCAAATAAATAGGGCCTAGACTAATCATTTTGCTCAATTTGTCCTTGGTTCTTAGTTTTCTTTAGATAGCTAAACAAGTTATAAAAGAGGTATTGAGAATATTATTATTATTCCAAACCAATGCATTCTAAAGGATTGGTGTTTGTGGTGGTTTTGAGAAGTTAAAGGAAGGAGTTGTTAGTAAAACATTAGGCTATGTCTTGCTCAGTTCTTGTTTAGTTGTACACATCCTCCTCCTATTGATTTGGTTTATAGGAAGGCAAACAATCATGGACAACTGAGAAACCTCTTGAGTAGCGATCATTCTATACCTAATTATTCCCTTCTATGACTAGATTGACTCTTGCATTTTCAATTATGTCATTCCTTAGATTGTAAAGATTTTCCATTAGTTGTAGAGGGTTAAAATCATGTCATTTATCATCCAAAACTAAGAGAGTTCACCATTTTTAATATTGGTTTTAAAGTTATCCCTCAACTTGTTTCTTGAATAAAAATATGTTTTAATGTCCAAGATATGGATTGTTTAGTTTTGATTTTCTATAAGCATTAGCCTTTGAAGAATGTTGAATTGATCCACTTTACCCAAAGAGACTCCTTATCAACCAGAAGCTTCCATAATCTTTTTTCTAATAGAACTTATTCACAACTTTAATAGGTTTTATGCCCAAACCACCCTCTAGCTTGGGAGAATAAACATCAACCCACTTCACTTTAGATCAAGAATATTTCCCTTTGGTAGAGTTATTCCAAGAGTCGATGGCAATTTATGGAACTCAATCATTTAGTAAAGTTATTCCCAGATACTTAAAAAGGATATTTTTTTTCTTGAAGCACGTTAGAAGAACCAATTGGTCATTGGCCAAAGGAGAACTGGTAGAGATCTCAAATTGATGTCTAGTGTTGACATGAGCTTAAAGTTAGATAAAGCAAAGAGGCTAGGACAAATACATAAACTAACATCAAATCATTAGCACATAATAGTAAAGAGATTCTTAACTTATCATATTTTCTATGAAATCTAAACTAGTTTATTTTTGGCAACATTATTGATAATTAGCCTAATCAAGGCTTTAATATAAATGGTAAAGAGGTAAGGAAAAGAAGATCCCCTTACCCAAAGCCTTTGTTAACCTTTATATGGTTTAATAGGTTTTCCATTGATATGGATATTACATTTGTGATTTGAGATACATCAGCTTATTCAATTGATAAATTTATCAAGATATCCTCAAGCATTAAGAATATTGAGAATAAAAGACCAATAGGTGGTGTCAAATACATTATAGATGTCTGCTTTCATAGCATAACTCATTACACCTCTCATCTTTTGATCATGTTTTTAAAAGATCTTGAGCAAGTAATATATGAAGTATTAACTAAGGTGCTCCTTTCCATCCATTATATTAAATATCTAGGTCTTGTGATTTTTTTAAATATAACATTATAATTAACATGGGAGAGTTTCCTTAAATATAAGGAAAAACTTAAAATTAAACTACTATATTAGATATTTAGATATGATTTTTGTTTAATTAAACATAAGTTAATAGTACATTCTTTAACTAATTAGTTTTTTAATTCTTTAACTAATTAGGTTTGTTTACATGTCCATTTAATAAGTTTAGGTGATAAAAGAACATATTTTTCTTCTAATTCTCATTCTTGCTCAACAAGTTGGTATTTAAAGTTTAAAGAAGTTTTGCACTAAAAAATGTTTAAAGAGAAACAATTTGGTAGGTTAAGTTCAGGTTGTAGATGAATTTAAATATTACAAACCAAATAAGAAGAATCAAATAAAAATATTTAGAATAGAATTACGTTATTAACATTTTTTAACAGAATCGTATCAAGTTGTACCAATGATTTTAATTTGGTATAATTCTAGATAATTTTTAATACTCAAACTGAGAACTGAATTTAAATTATACCCAATTGTTTGGAATTTAATTAGATCAAAAGAATCAAATCTAATAAACCTAGATATAAGGAGTAAACAAAAACAATTCAAACAGAAGCACATATCAAATTGAGATCACACATCTAGGTTACTCATAGTTTACTTCAGATTAGCTATTGCCTTGACGGTCCGACAATGTCTGGATGTTGTCAGTTAATTTGTGCTTCTATATCATACAATACACACATGTTTACACATTATTAACTTATTTAATCAAATAATTGCTCAATCTTACACATGTTTATATGTTATGTTCAATGCAAGCTCAATTGACTATCCTGAGTATGTAACTTTATACATAAATCTTACTCACTTATTCATCTTAGCTTGTGTTCATAAGAACATCCTTATACTATTGACATCTCATACTTTCCAAATTTATATACATGGATATGAAAAAACTCATTTCTTGAATTATAACATCATTTCAGAACCTAAACTTGTTAAACACTTAATCAATTGATTCAACATCAAACTAAGCTTATTTTAAGCCTTAATCAAGTCTAAACATATCAATGTATATTGTTTTATCCTTATATGTCTCAACTAGAACTCAAAACACAAATTCTCCTTTCTGCTAAGCATTTCCACGATCATGGATGGAACCATACAAGTCCTATGATCTTGGGAATTGTGATCCGAGACCCACTTTCATTTTCCTTCAAATTTTCTTCCAAACTCTAAGCTCCTTCATGATAATTCTTCAACTATACCTCACTTATACTTCAAGGATACTTCAATTTCTTATCATTTCATCTCAAACTCCAAGCCAAAATCATTCAATTGACAATTCATAAACAATTTGTCTCTTAAGCATCATCAATCAAACAAATGCTTTCATTTACTATCTTACATGCACCTTAGTTCTTTTCCATTATAAGAATATTACATTAGCATCTTTCTTTAGCATAAACTCATCTTCAACATACCTCTAATCTCAACCTAATTTATTATTAAAACAATTTATAACCTAGGGTTTCCATACATCAAAACAAAACCAATTCATTGATCACATTTCAAGCACATCTCATCACTAACCTTACATGCAATTCATCTCAATTCATCCCTAACCAATCTTTATGGATGTTATGCTCACATATAACTCAATAAGGTAATCAAATACTTACTTGTTTGTCTCAAGATTTCCTCAATCAATAAGTTAAGCAAGTCTCCCATGCATCAAACATACATTAAGAACAAGATCGGATTAAAGGGTTTCAATTTACAAGATGAGGGTTACAAAAATTTGGAAAACCTTTAAGGGTTTTAGGGATTGTGTAAAAATGTCGTAGGTGGGAGCAAAGAAGGAGAAACGATAGACCAAAACATGAAAGATGGTGATCTTACAAGAGAAAGAAACGTGGGTAAAGTGAGCAATGAAGAAGCTAGACATGTGTTATGCCAAGTGTCAAGCTAAGAGTCATGCTATGTGGTTTTCTCCTACACTCCTAATTGTCACTTCCTTATAAGTCCATTTGTCATTTAATCTCTAGACCATATGTCACTCAATTATACCTCGATTTGTCACTCTTTTATTCAAGCCAATTGTCACTCTATTATTGATGTCATATGTCACCATCTCATAGGCTTATTCAACCTAAATTCCCATGTATCATTTTATTTTGTCCTTTTAACACTTTTCATTGACTAAATGCATATATCACTTTATCAATCACTCAATTAGAATAATAAATTCCCAATTCATTAATTATAATTCATCAAACCAAATTTAAGACATAATCAAAACGCAAGCACATTATAATCATTTAAGATCTTTCATATCTTAGGATATATCAGTGAGTGCATATACTATTTTTACAATGTCCCTATATCGTGATTCACATGTATATGAAAATGTGAGGTATGCAAATGAAATGCACTTCATGAATTCTCATATGATGACTCAATCTAACTACTAAATTCCTAAATATAAGAATAGGTTACTACATTTGAGGTTACTAACTCCTTAAAAACTAACCTACTCCCCCTATTTTGTTGGCCTCTTCCCTCAAATCCATCCTAAGAACAACCTCTGGCTCTTTTGAAAAACAATCTCTCCCCCACTTGAAGTTAGTATATCTAGATCAGCTCAAGGTCTAGAAGGGAAGTCTAAACTCAATTAGAAATGCTTATACAGATCGCAACTTATAGTATAAAAGGTATTGTTCCCACGAGGACTAATAGACACCTAACAACTTGAATAAAACTTTGTCTAAGTTATTAAGGATTGATTTGAATGAAAATAAATAATGGAAATTAAAATAGCTAATAAAACTAAACAATTAAGCAATTAAGTTATCGATAAAAAAAAGGTTGATCAAAGTTTGAAGACTTAGGAATTATTCTATCCTTGTTTTGTTTTCTTAGATATCTTAAAGTTTTGATTACCCTCTCTCGAGATCTAATCAAGTAACCTTAATTGAATTCGATAATTATAGAATTTTAATATCTCGATTTACAAAACTACTCCTAACTATTCAATTAGATTTAAAGAAATCCTAAGGATAATTAATTTCACAATTAAGATCTCTCATTAATTATTAATTAATCTAATAATTGCAGGTCTATTAAGCTACCAACTCTCATTGTGCAATATATGACTTGATTCACTCTCTCAATTTTTTACCAAGTATAAGCATAACAATTATCACAAACGTTCATAGATGTATTAAATTCAACAATAATAAAGTTCAACAAAACAATTAAAGAACAATCCCTAATATGGATTTAGAAACCCATAATAATGTTAAACATCATAACAATCCAGATAAAAATACAAAACAATGAAAGAAATAAAAACTAGATGGAGTCTTAATATGGAATTCTACGAAGCTTTCTTGATGTCTCCTCATGATCTTCTTTTGATCTGTGGTTGTTGTCTTTTTTTCTTTATTTTTTAATTCTTGAATACTTTTTTAGGCTTCTAGGTTTCTTTCTAGGGTTTCCCTATTTAAAAGTACAAAAAAGCTCATAAGATGGAAAAGTTGAAATTTGCTCTCAGCCATGTCTGTCACAATTGTAACCTGCATCATGCTTCCAATTCTTCTCTTTTCTTCAATTTCCTGTTTTCATACACTAATAAACACATCAAAAACCCCTTGAAGCATAAAATTAAGGTCAAATTCTTACTATAACCTACTCAAACAATTGAAACACATAAAAACACCAACAAAAACACTATTCTAAGCCCTAAACACAAAATTATCATTTAAGAAAATAATTAAAAATACACTTAATCACCTAGAAAACATATTATAATCTACAATTATCACTAATAAATGGGTTTTGATTATGGTTAGGTTCTTTATAAGAAAAAGATTACCTTTTTTGCACCTACAAAATTATGATGTACTTATACCGAAAACTAATTCAAATAGACATAAAAAATACAAATTAGCTATTACAATGGCTATTTTCTAGGCATGTTTAGTCTACCTATCTTTGCCATCGGCTACTAGAACCCCTAACTAGACGCTCAACTCTCATTCTGTAAATTTTGAAAATCATATTAGCTGGCTAACCTAACTCTTTTTAATAATTAGTAGTTCATTGGTTAGCACATCAATCGGCTGATGGTCTAACCATTTCCATACTATTCATTTTATCTTTTTTCATTCTTGGCTCAAAATGATCAAAATAAGGTTACAAGACAGATTATAATAATTTATTACTTCATTCTTTCTTATTCTTTGTTCACTTGACACGAATTACTTTAAAACTCTTTTAAATTGTATTTAGGGTTTCACTTGTTTGATTTTGATCCTTTGATCACTTCTTTTCTTTCATTAAACTTATTTTTGCTAAATGAACTTATTAATATTATCAAATATAGATATATTACTAGTAACATACTTTATTATTATCAAAATTATGAGTTAGAATTGTATATATATATATATATATAGTTTTAATTGATTTACTATATATGTCTTCTATAACAATAAATTTCTACAATATGACAAACTTTGAGTGTAGAAAAAGCTTGTAATATATGGCTTATAAATAATGCAAGAAAAAATATATAATGCCAAAAAAAGGAAAATTTATTATTCACAAATCAAAATAATATTAAAAAGGTCAAAAGAAAGCAAAGTGAACTTAAGGTATAAGCATAAAAATGAGGTCCTTCATACCTTATATATATTTTTCTTTTAGTGTTTTCCTTAAGAAATTTAAACAAGGGACACTAGAATGGCACTTATATGCATAGGTTGTTTGTAAGAATTATATTATAATATTGTTGACTTAAAGAACAAGAGTAATTCTATTGTTGATATATAAATTTTTTCTAGAATTTCTCTATAGAAGACTTTGGGAATTTTGGGATGCCTGATGCGACAATTTGTATTGTCAATAAATTATACAAACATAAGTATACACAGACAAACTCAAAATCATTATTTTATAAAATGCATAAATCCTTAACCTTTTTACTAGTATGTTTACATTTACTTATTGTTAATTTAAATTAATAAATTAGTTTTTAGAACTTTAGTATCAATAATAGTTGCTATGTGACCTATGTTTTGTGTGATAATGTGTGAAATAAAAATGTTGACCATCTTATGTTATTTTATGATATGCTAGTTAGAACTAATTTATACTTATAAATTGTAATTATAAAGAATTTTATTTCTATAAATTCTTTTCTTTAAGCATCACAATAGAAATGTGGTTATGAAAAAAGGCAGCTAAAGATATATTAACAAAAATGGTAAGTGATACTTTGGTATTGCCCTATGCATTGTAATCTATTTATGTGTCTATTGGTAATTAAAAATTTATCCCTTTTTTAACTTGGATAAAGGTGTTAAAGAACATACTTAGTTAATTACTTTGTGATTTGACACTCAATAATAGGACTGATGATCTATATGATAAAACTAGGGCCATTTTATCAAAAATAAGTTAATCTATGAAAGTAGCATAAAAACAAACAAAAGAAGTATATGAATTGACACATTCCAAAAAAGAAAGGATTAGGAATGATAACATTTTATAGTTAATCACCACTAGTAAGTTAGATAAGATCTAATGGAGAACCTAAAGCAAAGGTCCCTTTAAGAATAAGGATGAGGAAAATTATTTGTCCACTCTTCAAAATAATTTGTCCCCAAATCAACTTCATCTACATAATGAAATAGCACTTAATGCTTGGCTACGTATACATCTTTCATCTTCACTCTTTCTAAAAGGCTTAAATTTAACCCCAAGTGTTTACTCTAAAAAAAACTATTACTTGCTTAGTTACCCTAACCTTTTCACTCTTATTCAACCATTGCCAGTTGTATGATTTAGAGTGTTTTGTGGTTGGCATCTCCAACTTCTCCATTAACTCCATACTAATCACATTACTGTAACTCTCTCCATTTATTGCTATATTACACACCTAATCATTGATGACACATTTAATATTGAAAAGGATTTCTCTTTACTTATTTGCATTATCCTTACCTACAGACACACTCAATGCCCTCTTAATGACCAATAACCTTCCCCCTTTAGGTTTAATGATACATTTACTGCCAACTTCGCTTTACTTGAGGATACATTACTTTCCATCTAAGTTTATCAACATCACTTGCTTATGAGGAAATTCTATAGCTAGATTTCCTCTACCCAAGTACTTAAAACACTATATATCTTGATTCCTACTTACTAGAATGGAATCAACTTTAAATTTCACTCCACTTAGTATGTGTACTTTCAATTTAATTACTTTAGGTTTTGAATCTGGAGCATTGTCTTCATCTCTACTCCCTAAGTTGCTTTATAATAATGAACCTACACCAAAAACACCAATATAATTATAAGGCCTCCTTTTAATTGTCATTCTTGCTTCAAATCCATATGCATTACATCTTCTAATTCCATGTAATGTTGTAACTATATGAAATTGGCAATTTCTGGATTTATATTACAAATAAATCAAGTCATTATCATCTCGTTATCTTTTTTTTTCACCCAATCTACAACAACCTTCGTCTCTTTTAGTACTCCTTTACACTCTTGGAGCCATGAATTAATGTTTGCAACCTTTGGTAGAATTCCCTATAATATGAATTTAGAACAAATTGCTTTCTCATTAGTAACTTCATCTCCTCCAAAGCTCTCGATTCCTTCTCTAGGTAAGAATTTGTTAATCACGTCAATCCACCATACATTCATAATTATACAACAATTAGTTTAACCTTTTCTAGTTTAACCTTTTCTCCTCTAAGAAGTTATAACAATTAAAAACTAGCTCCACACACTTCTCCTACACTAATTATGCATTTAGACTTATTTTTCCTACAAAAGACAATAATGTAAACTTAATACTACCTATTATATTATCCACTAGTTTGCCATACCCCTTTTGATAGCCTATGCCAAACATTTCCTAACCTTGTCTCCCCATTCTTCCTTCTTTACCAACCTTTAGGTTTAGCTCTCCCTAACAGCTAGAGGTGGATTATGCTATCAGTCAGTTACAAAAATGTCCTATTTTCCAAATTTTCTATAAATTTATTAATTTATTGAATAATTTACTCTAATTAGCCTTGAATGACGTTAACAAAGAACTTTTATTCTACTCTTGTTTTTCCTCTTCACTAACTTTTCTTTGGACATGATTCTGCTTTAGGTTATGATATGCCCATATGAAAAGTTAATAGTAAAGGCACTCCGTTATATGTTTCTTAAAGATTTCACTCGACTCTTAATGTAAGCTCCTAATTGCAAACTAAATAATCTAAATCAAGAAAGTTATTTTAACCCTCCCCAATCATCCCCCTTGTTAAATACTCCTAAAAAGTAAATTTAGGCAAGACAAAATAAGAAATTGAGTTCAAAAAAGTCCAGTTAGACTAAATAACAAGAAGAATAATTTGACAAGAATGAAACGATGACAATAAGAGTGAGAACACTTGATAAAAATAATACCTTTAATACTAGGATTTCTTGTCCTTGTTAGAATACGAATAAACTTTCCTTCAATAATTACAGCAATTAGTATCCCCACTTTATATTTGATGTAAATGAAACTTTTAGGATTTCTCTTTATAATTTTTTTAATTTTTTAATTAGCAATCAAATAAGGAACACAAAGCCTAAGAACAATTTGTTCTCAATGAAACTTTAAGGAAGATAAGAGAAATTAAAAAAAAAATTGAATATGAACCTAAATATAAAACTAAGCTCTGATATTAATCTCTGATATGATCGTCACCAATAAGAGTGAAGAGATTCAATATCAATATGGTAGGACCTAGGACCATTTACATAAAAGAAGGATATGAATTGTGACTATTAAGAAAAGAAAGGATTGGGAATGATAAGATTTTGTGCTGATCACCACTAGCAAGGTAGATGAAATTGATAGTTAATAGAGAACCTAAATCAAAGGTTCTTTTAAGAACATGGATGAAGAAAACTTTTTAGAGATTTTTTTAATTCAACAATAATAATCTTCCTCCATTACAATAATAAACAAGCCTTTTATAAGCTTATGCCCAAGAATTAGAATCCTAAAAGGAAATATCAACAAAAATATAATCTAAATAAAGGCAAATAACATTGAAAGATAATTAATATCTATTTAAAGATAAATATGGAACTTTAAACAAACTAAAACAGCTAATTATATGAGTCCTAAAGGAAATAATATATCGAAATAATAGATCCCTAACTAATTAAAATATGAGTCTGATACTTATCTTATCCAATACTATTGTCAATTTTATTTTGGATTTTTTAGTGTATAAATCAGTTATTAGTCTAGTGCTGCTTACAAATTCAACTATGTCACTAGTTTGCTTGTGCTTCTTCAGTTTGCAAACCCAATGAAGGATAGTTATTGGTTTGTTTATAAGCTCAACATTAGTTGTATTCTACAATTGCAATCCCTAACTCTTTTTTGGCACTTAACTGGAACCTCTCATAAGTCATCCATGCCCCTTTTCCTATCTCCCCTATATAGAAGTTTTTACAACTCGAGTTGTTACTTAAGTCTTATCATTTTGGATATTTATAAAGTAATTATGTTATAAACTATATGAATTATATATAGAAATAAACGATATTTCAGTTTTAACAAAATGAAACCATTAAGACATGTTTATCTTGTTTATTACTTGTTAAGGAGGTCCATTTCTAGCTGGTCATTCCTTATTGTGATGCATTTAATATTTGTGAATTTAAAATTTGTGTTAATTAATAAAGATTATTAATTTGATAGAGATTGGTGATTATACTTGTTAATTTTTCTCCATTGATCCCATCCACTTTATTCAATGATTTAATTTACTCTATATATACAAATATACCTTAATAATAGAAGTTTCATCATATGCTTTATATATAATGTATGCAATATATTTATATGTTTTAATTATAAAGAAAAATAATTTTAAAAGTCATCTCCTCATAACTCTCGTCATTATTATTGTAGGAGGCCACTGTACAACTCATTTTCTTACCTGTCTAATTTTCTCAACATACTCTGTGTACTTAAGAGGTGCCAACATCTCAAGGAAGGGGTATGTAATTTCGTTGCCCACTTATTTACTACTTGTTTTACACTAATCATCATCATCATAAGTTTACTAAGAAGTTTAGTTCATATATATACACTTTGCATTCATATTAAATTATTATTATATTCTTAAATAGTACTAGGAGGTTGCCAATATAATTCGAAGCAATAAAAATTTTTATTCTTTTGAAATATGTCTACAAAGTTATTCGTATCTAATTTGATCTTATTGTGTGCAATTGGTTCATAGCTAATCTTCACTGAAATCCATTTACTAATATGAGAGCATAACATTACATAATCTCTAGATCTATGTTGAAAGCATTTGAGTAATTACATAACTAACTTTTAGTGTTTAGTTAGGGATGCATTGCCTTCAATTTCAAGAAATTTTAATTTGTATTATTGAGTTATATCCAATTATATAAAATTTAATACATAATGAGAGATTTAAAAAAAGATAATATGTGTGACAAAAAGTGATTTTTTGATTAGGGAGAAAAACAACTAATTAGTAAGAAAAAGAAGAGAAAGTTTCTAAGATAAAAATTTAAATATTACAAATTACATAGATAAAAGAATAATGGTAATTTATATTTTAAATTAATAATTTTACTCAATATCCTAGTAGCATAAGAGTTATCTAAGGGCCACATAATACAAGGATAGCATAAGAGTTATTTAAGGGCCACATAAATAAGAATTTGCCGAAGAACTATGTATTGAAGATAAACTTCGATAAAGCTTTTGATTTTATAAATTGTGATTTCATTATTAACATGCTAGAAGCTTTCAATTTCCCTAAAATCTTCAAGGAATGAATCAAAAGGTATATAAAATCTACTTCCTTCAAGAGGAAAGGGATTAAGGAAAAGGGGTCCCATATCTCCATACCCTTTCCCAGATTACTTAAGTACAAAATTAATCTCTTTTCAAATATCATAGTAAATACAAGGAAGTAAAATTAGTTAGTCTATCGTTTACAGATGACCTAATCCTCTTCTCTAAGGTCTATTATAACTCAATAGACACTCTAATTTCTTTTCTCTACACCTTTAGGAGCTTATCAAGATTAGGGATTAATTACAACAAGAGCTACATGACTTTATGAACTAGTGTTTCTCCTTATTTAAACTAACTTTTAAGGCTTTTAGGGTTGCAAATTACAAACCATTTATTTATGTACCTAGCCCTCCCAATTACTATAAGAAGGCTCCATTTCAAGAAGGCTTACCCCATAATAGAAAAAATTTAGAGGTGAAATTTTGAAATAAAGACCTATTATATGCTAGCAGTTTAGTAGTTATCAAATATGTGCTTAACTCCCTGCACATATATTGGTCTGCATATATGTTTATATCTAAGGGGATTATCAAATCTATAAAAAGGATAATAAGAGGATTTTTATGGGGAGGTAGACTAAATGAAAAGGGCAAGGCCAAAGTGAGCTGGAAGGAGATCACTAAGCCTCTTTATGAAAGGGGAGTAAGTATTACTCCAATTTGGTTATCTAATCAAGTTCTAATAGCTAAAAGTTTGTGAAGCATTCTAGAGAACAAAAACATCCTATGGTTAAGTTGGATCCATTCATATTCCCTAAGAGGCAAAAGTATATGGGAGATCTAATTAAATACTGACTCCTCGTACTTTATTTCCAAATTGTTATCCTACGTTTTGAATCCTAAGCATGTTAAGGTTAAGAAATGAGCTATTTGTAACCAACAAAGTAACTATCCTACTAAAATATCCCAAGTGATTCCAAGCTACAATCTGAGGGAGGATAGACCTAACACTTACATATGGCTACCGAACTTTAATGGACTACATTGTAATACTTTATAAAGGAAGCTATTAAGGTAAGCAAGGGCTAGGGTTAGTTGGTCTAAAGTGATATGGAACCACCAGTTGAATCCAAAGATTTCTTTCTTGTTGTGTTTAGCATGCTGACAACGATTGAACACAAAGGACATGCTCTATCATCAATATCTAACTAACTAATGCTCATTGTGTAAAGTAGATTCAGAATCACATAGTCATCTATTCTTTGATTGCCAATTCTTTAATATTATGATAGTGAAAAAGGTAAATGGTATGGTTTAATAAGATTGGACCAAAACAAATGCAAGTTTTTGAATCTGAAAATTAATTTATAAATATAAGCCCGAGTAAAATATTATAAAATATTAACAATATAAATAACATAAGATAATTCATAAAAGTAGCAACATAAGAAATTCTGTCATAAATTGTAATATTATATTTAAATAATGTTTATGTTTTGTAGGGACAAAAGCTTAATTTTCTTATTAAAAAATAATATAAAAATTAAAATTCCTGATTAATATAATAAGAATTATCAAACATATCGATAATAACAATGTAATGCATATATACAAATATTAGAAAGAAAAATAATGAAAAAGTTGGAAGCCGGCAGGGAGTGGGATGCATGGAAATGAATGAGTTGTTGCTGCGTTGTTATACGCGGCAACCCTAGTCGTAACGCTCAACTCATTCATTTGTAATTGTTTGATGGTAAAACTGATGCTTGCTTGCTTAGGATGCTAAAACGGCATTAAATTATTTTATCAAAAAGACATTCGGATGCTTCCTTTCTTTGCAAGCATCGAACCGAATATCAAAGGACGCAGACAGCAAGCGAGGGTGATTTCATTGTAGGCAAGGCAATGCATTTTACCAGTGACTGCAGTTACTTGCGTGTGGGTAAAAGCAAATATGGCCGAAAGTTCAAATAATATTTCCTTTTTTAGTTACCGAGTGATTCAATTTCTGTTTTTAGGGCTGGGTTCCATGGGATGGGCCTAAAAAAGAGATATTTCTTTTTAAGGAAAATTAAAAAAATATATTTTTTTAATGATAAATCTTTGGGTTTCTTTATTAGACGTGTGTGTGTGTTCGAGAGAGTAGTGTCATGTGTGAACGGTGAATGGAATTGAAGCTAAAGATTAACGCAACGGTGCCATCTCTCCTGCGACAGTTAACAGATGACTAATCTATTCAAGGGTTCGCCTTACCGGCGCCGCCGTGACGAGGAGGAGGAGGCCGGAGGCAATAGCTCCACCGGATTCGACCATGAAAACCCTGACGATGACGACGCGTCCAGTCCTTTCTACATTCCTAGCACCAAAAACGCCCCTCTGGACCGTCTTCGCCGTTGGAGGGTAATTTCTTGTTCTACTAGGAGGATGTGAATGTTAGATTAGATTTTACTGATTAAGAGTTCAGAGTCCTGTTGATTTAATGACTATCACAGTTTGCGCTAATATTTTCTTTATGTAGCAAGCGGCTCTTGTGCTTAATGCTTCTCGTCGATTTCGCTACACCTTGGACTTGAAAAGGGAAGAAGAGAAAACGCTAATATTAAGGAAGATTAGAGCACATGCTCAAGCAATTAGAGTACGTTTATCTCTTAGAACTGCAAAGTTTTCTCTTCACCGTCCCCTTTTGTGGTCTCTTATTTGGCTTGTCTTTCTCTGTTTTTTTTCCTCCCTTTGTTTTGATAGGCTGCATATCTCTTCAGAGAAGCTGGGTTACGAGCAAATGGTACTTTTCTTTTCTTGTAATCTGGCACTAAATGTTGTGATGCAATTTGTGAGTAAAATATGATTATTTTATCTATTGTTAGTACTTTGGGAAAATCATGTAATTACTAGGTCATGTGCAATCTCAATAAGTTTTTCTTTTTAGTTCTTTAGGAATCTGTCCTATTTTGGTCCAAACTTTGATGCAGTTTACTTCTTTTAGTGTCTGCTTTGGTTGTCACATTTTCCTTTCAATCCCCATGCACTATGTGTTGATGTTGTATTGTTGAGGTGTATAGACATTTGAAACTTTTCTTTGTTTATTTCCTTTTACACGGCATCAAATGATTTGAATCATAAGCCATTAATTCTTCTTGGAGAACAGAACATACTATTTCTTGCTTCCTTTTCATTTTGTGAGGAATGTGATTTGCATCTCCATTTAAAGGTACTTAAGTTTTCCTACTTTAAGTTTCCGCTTTTAGCTGACCATCCTTTTTCTATGTACATCCATAGTTCAATATATGCAATAATATTTGGTGACACCTTTGGTGTACATTTTTCGATATCATTTTTTTGTTGTGTGCATGCTACAAAATCATAGTCGAATAATCCAATCCATGTGCTTTTGGTTCTCTTTGGCTATTTGATTGCATCTCTTGATATGTATTTATGTCAATTGTGTTTTAATTTTTTGTTCATCAATAGGAACAATCATGCTGGACCCTACTTTTGAAGGAGATTTCGGAATTAGGCAGAATCAACTTACTACAATCACAAGGGATCATAACCTTAATGCTCTACAGGAGATTGGGGGGGTTAAGTCAACAACAATTTTTCTACCTAGACTATTTTTATCTTGCATGAAAATTCAATTGATATGTTCTTTCATTTTCTTTTTCTATCAGGTAAAAGGAATTTCAGATGCCTTAAAATCAAACCTAGAAAAAGGGATTACTGGAGATGATACTGATTTACTTAAACGGAAGAAAGTATTTGGATCAAACACATATCCTCAAAGGAAAGGAAGGAGCTTCTGGGTAACCACATATTTTGATATTGCTTGTTATCTAGGATTATTTCTTTTATTTTAACTCCTTTTTTCCTGAATGCATGCTAAGATTTTCTATTCTGTTGGTATTAAAATTAAACCTTATGTGTATTGAATTTCCCTCTGGAGATCTGTGGATAGTAATGAGTAAATTAGATCTACTTATTTAACATTTCATCCTGAAATTTTTGAAATATCGATTATAAAATCTCTGTAGCACGGACACGTCAAAATGGAGCCGTGTCCGTGTGTCGGACACGTATTCGTGTTGAACACTCACTGACACACGGTGGACACAGCTCGGACACGTCTGGAGACCGCTCGGACTTTGCTTAATAGAATATATGCTCCATGTTTTTTGAGAGGGGCTTATAAAATATCAAATATGTATGAACATCTTGATGTTGGAAGTCTTAAAATACATAAATCAATATATATCATATTATGAATTCTGAATTTTTTCTTAATTTTAAAATTTATAATATATATATATGCCGTGTCCGTGTCCACCAAATTTTAGAAGTTGGTGTGTGTCCGTGTTCGTGTCCGTGTCATGTCCCGTGTCCGTGTCCGTGTTTGTGCTTCTTAGATTATAATGTCATAATTAAAAGTAATCATGTTTTAGTGTTCAATTTGGACTAGAGTAATATTATTTTTCCTACACTAAGGTTTTTTTGTGCTATTGATGTGTCCGATAAAGCTTTTCGTAAAAAAATTTTCCTTAGACATCTGTGGAATATAATGAGTAAAGTAGTTTCTACCTATCGGCAATTTTCCATGTGATTATGTGAATTTGAATATAATTCAATAATTGAAAGTAATCTTTTAGTACATCTTGCTTCTGTTTGTCTTTAATTATTATACTGTTTTTTCCTTAAAATATACTAAAAGTTTTCTGTGCTATTGATGTTTTTAGTAGAACCTTATGGATTGGCTTTGGAGATCTATAGATTGATTTTGCAAATTGGGTGTATGTCGTAATTAATCTTGTACAATTTGGTTTTCATGAAACTAATCTGTTGTTTCCTCCTTTTTTTTTTTAATGACAAAGTCATCTAATATTTCCTGAAGAAATGGTTTAGATGTTCTGTTTTGTCCATTGTTTAGTAACACCTTATGTATGTGTAACGAATTTTGCTGAGCGGATTTGTGGATTGGCAATAGTAATGCAATTTTATTTATCATTATTTATTCATGTAATTTCTTAGATAGCGAGTATAATGTCATAATTGGAAGTAATCTTTTAATGCCACCATTTAGTTTTGTTCACCACTGTTCAATAAAATCAAAGTTTATTGGCATCATAATGAAACTAAACCAAAATTTTAATACATGAAAACTACAGATCATCCAAGCCTGGATTCATACTGCATGTTATTTTATTGAAAGTACTAATACTATCAGGGTCTTAAAATGTATTTAATCCATACGTTTCAATCCCTTAAAAGAATAATATATGGACCTAGATCCCTAATCGATTCCATTATTGTCCACTTGCAGAGATTCCTTTGGGAAGCTTGGCAAGATCTTACTTTAATAATATTGATGATTGCTGCGGTAGCTTCGCTGGTGTTGGGCATAAAGACAGAGGTGAGCTTGCATATTATCTGAACTTATACCTACTTGTCATTGTGTGATATAGGTTTGCCCAAATCCTTGAGATTTAAGAAGTAATTGAGATTTAACAAGTAATTGGAAGTGCTTCTTAAAATTTTTGTTTCTTCATGATATGAAAATGAAAACTTCTTTCTTTGATAGTGAACATACATTTTTAGTACTAAATCCTACTTATTAGATAAAACAGGTGATTCATTAAACTGATTTTGGAACATAATAAATTCATCTTGGCAAAATAATTAGGCAAAAAGTTCTTACTTAGGTTCCATGTGGCCTTAGCCAACATTAAAAGATGTTGACTTGAATATTTCTTTTAGCGGTATTGGAAGCATTTAAAATGGTGGTAACAAAAATTGGACCCATAGTACTCAAGTCTTTTGATTGTAAGTTTGGATTAATGGTCATATGCACTTTATCCTTTTCCATACTTTTAGTCAATTTTGTTCTTACATGACAAAAGATTTAAACATGAATTTGTATTGTGACCTCAGCCAGTTATTTAAGCTTTTGGTTTGGGTGATTCCTCAAACTTATGAAGAATTTTGGATTTTATCTACAAGAAGATTTTGATGAGTTTGACTAGTTTTATGGCCCAAAATATGGTTTATGTTCATTTTTGGAAGAGTAAACATCTGTTGGGTAGGATTATTGAGTGACTAGGTTCTCTCTTAGTGTGGAAAGATAGAATATTGATACAATTTGGTGATGTATCTTAGTTGGTGAGTTCAAGTGATATTTATCATTTTATTTTCAGCGTTGTTTTATAGTACTTCTATCTAAATGGTTAGGTTATTTGTTGTGTTTCATATAAGATTGGTGAATATTTTCCAATTTTGAGTGATAAGTTATTTGATTCTTTTTGTAATTGTTGGTAATAATCTGAGGATTTCCAAACTTGTTAGTCCATATCCTCAGTTGCCCAGGATTGTTTATCCTTCTCTAGGGGAGACTCCCACAATTTCACATTTGTTTGATCCTTGCACGATCATTGGTTTTAATTGTGTTCATAACTATTTTTCTCTCCTATAGGGTGTCAAAGAAGGATGGTATGATGGGGCCAGCATTGCTTTTGCTGTTATACTTGTAATTGTTGTGACAGGTAAGACAATGCGTGTTGCAACTCTTCATTTATTAAATAGTTGAATTGGTGGATGACAATGGTATGTGAAAGTTGTACAACTTTATTTATCATCTAGTTCAAGGCAGTAAGAGAAATAGTAGTAAACAGATGAGATATAGAAAGGGAAGAGTGTAAGGAAGAATAAGGAACAAGAAGAAAAAAATCAAGAGTTTAGTAGAACTCAGAGGAAGATAAGGGAAAAATAGTCACTACTTATTACGTGTGCCAAAACTCAACAGTGCATGTACGCTAACAAACCAATATTTATAGGGAATAGAAATCCTGAAAAAAGCATTCCCTAAAACCTTACTAAGAAAATCTTTGTGAAATTACTATCATAATGTAGCCATAAGCTAGTTTGGTCGTTCTTTGTTGTGTCTGTGTTCCTTTATTGGCAAACTTGCAGTGCTACGGATATTAGTCACAGTACTCCATTTCATGCTTTTCGTATGTTTTAGATGTGAGTAGGTTGAGTTGCGTGGTAATGGGTCATGTAGCTGTTATAAACCATGAACTTAGCAGCAAAATTAGGATTTAGGGGGCGTTTGGTTTGAGGGTTTGGGAATGAAGGAATGGAATAATTGCAAAAAGTAGTGTTTGCTTTGGGGTTTTCAATTCCAAGGGAATGGATTCATTCCATTAAATTTGGGAATCCACTAAACCCTCCAAAGGGGGTGGGTATCAAGTTTTCATTCCCATCTAGTGGTTATTATTTATACCCCTCCCTCACATGAGCAATTTTTATTCTTA
>JANVCL010000008.1:26049552-26070047 GCA_026546855.1 Erythroxylum incrassatum
TTGGGATTTCTTGGCTTGGACAGATTAGAAGAAGTATTTTTGGCTTCATTATCAGAAATTATATTATGATCAATAATGACCGTGGGTAGTGGATTAGGAGTAATGACCCAAAAATTTTCTGCTTCATTAGAGTTCTCCCCCCGAAGAAATTTTTTTATGTTCTAGGAATGTGACATCCATGGAGACAACAATTTTTTGAGTTAAAGGATTGTAGCGCTTATAATCTTGTTGACTAGGAGCATACCCAATGAAGACATATTTTCAGCTCTTGGATCTAGTTTGGAGTTCCCCCTATTTGAGTTGTGAACATATGCAGTACACCTAAATACTCGAAGAGGAAGAGTAGAGTAAAGTCTTTTTTCGGGAAAGCATTGTTTAAACATATCTAAGGGTGTTGCATAATGCAAAACACGGCTAGGCATTCGGTTAATTAAGTATGATGCAGTCAAAACAGCCTCACCCTAATGGTTTCTTGGCACATTCATTGTAAACATAATGGACCGAGCGACTTCTAGTAAATGTTTATTTTTCCTCTCCGCGATACCATTTTGTTGAGGAGTGTTAACGCACGTAGATTAGTGAACAATGCCTTTAGACTCAAGAAATTTCCCAAGGACTTCATTAAAATACTCGGTACCATTGTCATAATGAAGTATACCAATGCATGTGTGAAATTGAGTTTCAACCATGGTATAGAAGTTTTGAAAGATTTGAGCAACTTCAGATTTTTCACGTGTTAAATAGACCCAACATAACCGAGTATGATCATCAATAAAAGTTACAAACCATTTTTTCCCAGTAAGTTTTAACACAGGATGGACCCCAAACATCACTATGAATTAAGTAAAATGGTTTGGATGGTTGATATGGTTTTGTAGGGTAAGAAATCTTATGACTTTTGGATAAAATGCACTGCTCACAATGAAGTTTTGAACAATCCACAATCTTAAACAAATGAGGTAAAAGTCTTTTTAGGTAAGAGAAATTAGGATGTCCTAATGTATTATGCCAAAGTAAAATCTGTTCTTTAGCAGGGGTGGAACGAATACTACTTAAGCCAAATGCTTTTTTATTCTTCAAGTTATCGTAAAAAAGAAAAACATCCCTTAACTTCCATCATTGCCATCTGGGCCCCTTAATATTTTCTTGCTTCTTTTTGTGTCTTTGTAAGGTGACAAGTGTTGGGATTAATACAGAATGGGGATTGCTTATGGCTAGTATTTCGGAAGACACGGGTGAAGAAACACCCTTGCAGGTAGGTTTGCTCACTCATTTGTCTGTTGTTTATTTTATTCAGAGCTTAACGTCTGTTTACATGTAAATGTCTAATAATAGGTGCGCTTAAATGGGGTTGCAACTTTTATTGGCATTGTTGGACTAGCTGTAGCTTTTGCAGTCCTGGTTGTTCTTTTGGTCAGGTGATGACAATCTTTATGTATTTTCCTTTATTTCCACCCTTCTTTCCCTTGATCTGTGTTGATTCTGTGAACTTTACGTTGACAGATTCTTTACTGGCCATGGAAATAGTCCTGATGGAAAAGTTCATTTCAAAGCTGGTAAAACTAAAGCCAGTGATGCTGTTGATGGAGCAATTAAAATACTTACGGTCGCGGTAATTTGCACTACCACAGCAACATTTTTCGATTTGTTTGATTGGTTAACTAATATTGTTTATACTGTAGGTCACTATTGTAGTAGTTGCTGTCCCGGAAGGACTTCCATTAGCTGTGACCTTAACGTAAGTTTATGTATTAGAAATAACCCCATTTCTTTGAGTATGTACAATTCATACAATTGAAAGATACTATGATTTTGGTACACTCCTTTAATCTGTAGTTAGTTATTAAGATAAGGCTGAGACATGTCAACTCATAGCTCTTCTTTACTTGTAGATCATTCTATTTTTTTTCCTTCCAGTTCACTACTTTGACTTTTGATGTTTTACGCCTTCTTATGCTCTTTTTGACTCTATGGTGTAGTCTTGCCTATTCAATGAGGAAAATGATGGCAGATAGGGCCTTGGTATGTACAAAACTATTTTATTTTTGTGTTTGTCGACGATAAACTTTGTTTTGCCTGATATTAGTTAATCTGTAGGTGCGTCGGCTTTCTGCTTGTGAAACTATGGGGTCTGCCACAACTATATGTAGTGACAAGACTGGAACCTTAACCTTGAATCTGGTATTTACTATTTATCTTCTTTCTATGCTTTTGATCTTCCCCAAAGAGTTACAGTACTTGAGAGGTTGTAGCAAGATGAGGCACTGGAAAAAATTGACTACAATATCCAAGTACACCAAAAATTGACTACAATATCCAACTAAATGAAGAGAGATCGCCATGAAAGTCAATTACTAAAAGCACGGGTAGCATTCAATTCCAAATTGGAAAAGCTACATCTTTTTGCTTGTGGTAGTTGCTGAAAACTTTCTTATGGGGAACTAAAAGATGCTCTCAATTGTGAGCATCTTAATGACAACTTGGTAGACAAATCAAAGAATTCTATGTAGATGCTTCCAGACTTGGTTAAGTTAGGAGAATGCTGATAATTTTATTTTACAACTGCAATTCTGTAGAAGGATAGGATTTCAAAAGTTCTGGTTCAGTAGCTTCAAGAAATATTTTCAATCCTAGTGTTGTCTGCTTGGTAAACTCTCTTGCAAAAATAGTTTTTACCGGTTTGAAGCCTCAATTTGAACTAAAATTTCAAACATCCCAAAAGATTTGTGTTTATACCAAAATATTTCAGAATGTGTACAATGTGTAGTTCGATAGTATGTGATTGGAGAGGACATCAAGTAATTTTCTTGTGAAATAGTATGCAACACGTATCCCAAATTGAGTCATTTTCCAAATGATGTGAACAGCTTAAATCTACCAATCATCTGGCTGAAGTGCAATGGGTTATTAAACCATTATCAAATGTCTAACACTTACAAATACTTGGGTTGTATTCCATGTACAATATCAATTACTGCCACGAATGTTGTCAAATGAATGTAAACTTCAGTTTCATTTGCATGGAAAAAGCTTAGTCCTACTGCTGATTATTTGTTGGTGGATCTAGTGATATGAACAATTACCTCCACTTTTTACTTCCTACACACTCTTAACAGCAAAAGATTTCTTTTACAGATGACTGTTGTCGATGCTTATGCTGGCGGGAGGAGGATTAATCCACCTGAAAACAAGTCACAGCTGTCTCCTTTGTTATCCTCTTTACTCATTGAAGGCATTGCACATAATACAAATGGCTCTGTATTTAGTCCGGAGGCAAGTTCATAGTGGTTTATTTCTTCTTCTTTTTGCTTCAATTTTTTCCCTCATCAGTTTCTGGAGAGTTTGAAGTAATTAAGAGCATTAAATCATGATAGACTGGTAATACTCTCTGGCAGGGTGGGGGAGAAGCTGAGGTATCTGGATCACCAACAGAAAAAGCTATTCTAGTTTGGGCGCTCAAGGTTTTTTTCATACTGTTTTAAATTTATTGCTTCTTTAGGGCGTAATGCTTAAACTGCTGATATTCAATTTTCATTGTTTGCAGCTGGGAATGAATTTTGACACTATCCGCTCTCAAACTACCATTATCCATGTATTCCCTTTCAACTCGGACAAAAAGAGAGGCGGTGTTGCAGTAAAATTGGTAATGTGGCTGTGCTCACAAAGTGCAATGGTGATCTAATAGTAAACAATATCATATTCTGATTAGACACAATCATTCTTGCAATTAAAATATCCAGAATCCCACATATAACTTTATTATTTCTGGGATTTGCTCAAATAATTATCTGCAGTTGATATAGTTTCAATTTTTTAATGACCAGTATATAAAGCTTTTTCATATTTCAAATCATGATCTGTGCTTAACTCAGATATCTATTTTACAGCCTGATTCTCAAGTGCATATACACTGGAAAGGGGCTGCTGAAATTGTCTTAGCCTCTTGTACAAAATACATTGAAGCAGATGATAACATAGAACTTATGGATGAAGAAAAGGTTAGTGAGAATGTTTCCATTTTTTGATGTGAACTATCAGAGGTTTCCTTTTATTGAAACCAGCCTTTGGTTGCAGTTGTCCTATTTTAAGAAATCTATAGAAGATATGGCTTCTGTAAGTTTGCGATGCGTAGCTATCGCATATAGGTCTTATGAAATGCACAAAATTCCAGTTGATGAAGAACAGCTATCTCAATGGGAATTACCTGAAGATGATCTCATTTTGCTTGCAATTATTGGTATAAAGGTACATTATTGTTGAAATTCTTTTAGTTGTACGGATCTTGTATCTTTGTCTAAGAATTTCTAGCTTGGTATTGCTCAATTGTTTATGTGGACGTGACATATTCCTCGCGGGCAGTTTGCTACATCAATATGAATGGCCCTCTTGTTATTTTTCTGCAATTTTGTCCCTGTAAAAAGGGTTTGACAGGCAACAATGATGGATGAGACACTACAATGGTTGCCTTGTGAATCTTTTCTCATTTTGCTGATATGTTATACGTGGATATAATAACTTGCATTATGTTACTTGATATTATGTGTCCAAGCTACCGACTGTAATATCCCAGTAGTATTAGCATATTGACTTAAACTGTTGAAACAGGACCCTTGTCGACCAGGTGTAAAAGATGCTGTTCGACTGTGCCAAAACGCAGGCGTTAAGGTACTTATATTTTGTGAAGTTTCTGGGGCATGTTTGCTGATGAACCGAATTCCTTTGTTTGTTGTATGAATAAATACTTTCTGGCTACAACTGCTAGGGGATAAATATGAATTGGGTTTATGGAATCTGAAATTTTTGTCATGTTGGATACATCTTGATGGCTTTCTTCCACTGTGGTGTCACTGCTAGGGGATCAATACTGTGATGTTTTAAACCATCCACAGTGGAAGAAAGCTATCAAGACGTATCGTTTTAGCATTGAGAAAGAAAATCATATGATTAATGACTCTCCATCTACTGATGCGACATGGACTAAATGGCTTTGGGAGGACAATAGATTATCTTTAGATAAGGAGGTTGATAACATCACCACTCATTGTGATACTGTCAAAGAACTGCAGGAGTACTTAGAATCTATTTATTTTTGGTGAGAAATTACATCATATATTTGATGTTTTTCAAAAATTTTATTGGGCTAGTCAAAAGGACAAATCTCTTGCGAGCATTTGACTGAGTTTAAACGTGTATATGAAGAACTTAATACACTGTTGCCTATTTTATCAGGCGATTCAAAATTATAAATCTCTGCATTGCAGTCTGAATGTCGTACACAAGGTCCAACTTTAACTAGATTTGGAATGTTGACTTTGAAGGATGTCCTTTTTCACCTTTTACGTTTTTGTGTGAGGTAATCTTATCTCTTTGAAGAGTAACAAGCAAAATTTGATAGCATGGTCTAGTGCGGAATTAGAATATCGAGCAATGGCACATGCCTCGTGTGAACTTTTGTGGGTACATTATTTACTTGTGGAAATTGAAGTCAAAGATGGACTATCTATGAGATTGTTATGTGACAATCAAATTGCTATTTATATTGCTTCTAATCCAGTTTTTCATGAACAAACAAAGCCATATAAAATCATATTGTCATTTTATTTGTGAGACCACAAGTCATGTGAAGACTGGCAAACAATTAGTTGATTTATTTACCAAGGCCTTTAATGGGAACAACATACCTATTTGGTAACAAGTTGGGCATGGAAAATATCTACGCTCCAACTTGAGGGAGAGTATTAGAGTAATGGCTTTTTAAGAACATTTTAGTCATTAACTAGGCCTCAATAAAAGGCTGATATGAATGCTTTACAGCTTCGTATCATTCTCTTTTCATATTTCTTCTTCATTAGCTCTCATACCAAATTGATAGGCCAAGTACAGAATATGCCAACAATATTCAATAGAAATGTATTAGCTGTAAGGTTCTCAACAGCATAAATATTGCGTCAACAGTAGACATCATTTCCCTAATGTCCCTCAGTATGCTTTGTGTTTGTGAGCTATTATCTGCATTCTCTGACTTAATTCATACGCTTTGCTCATGCATCACTATCACATGTTCCTCTAGTCCTGCAGACTGCAGTGAAGGTTATGTTCAAAGCTAATCTAAACTTTACTCATTTACTGGTATACTAGCTATATGCCACTTGGACAATTGATTAACATGTATTAAACCTTTTAATGATAATAGGCTTGACTTTGAAAACTTAAGTATGTTGGCTCTTATTTTCCCATTGCATTTAGGTTCCAATATCTTAATATATTCATTTTATAATTTAAAATTTTTGTTATGTATGCATGCTTCATTATTTTACCTAACATGTTATTGAGCAGAATCTCTCTTGTTTGATAGGTGCGTATGGTCACTGGTGACAATTTAAAAACTGCTAAAGCAATTGCTCTGGAATGTGGGATATTAGGTTCAGAACAAGATGCTGTGGAGCCTAATATTATTGAAGGAAGAGTATTTCGTAATTACTCAGATGAAGAAAGGGAAATAGTTGCTGAGAAGTTAATGGTATGAACTATGTTGACAATTTTCATGCATTTCTATCTTTAAAATGTCCCAATTACCAGTAAGTTCCATTACCAAGTGTGTTGGCCATCTAACCTGTAGGTGATGGGACGGTCTTCTCCAAATGATAAACTTTTGCTTGTACAAACTTTGAAGAAGAAGGGGCATGTTGTTGCTGTTACTGGAGATGGAACAAATGATGCTCCTGCACTGCATGAGGTTTGAATCTGATTTGTCTCTTTTGTTTCTAGAATAAGTATTCCAACCTTGACTATGGTTGTTTCCAGACTGAATGTAGTGATGACATTCAGGATTATTCAGTTCTGGTATAAAGAATATTAGGGTCCTTTTTATGAATTGGATGTGTGCTTCAGTGTGATGTTGAGCGTAGTGGGAGGTATAACCTTCAGTTGTAATTTGGTTGATTTGTCTTTTCATCCTTATGATTTTTTTAAAGCCTTCTTTCGTTAATGATCACTTTATGATAAATATACGTTTATGGTTTATATTTGAAATCTTTCAATTTGTTTCTCATTTTTTCCACTTTTTTCAGTGGTACATTAAACTTTTATGTTATTCAATTTTTATTACTAACCTTCCAGAATTTACTTATTTCCTTTGTCTTTTGATTATTAGGCTGATATTGGTCTATCCATGGGCATTCAAGGTACAGAAGTTGCTAAAGAGAGCTCTGACATCATCATATTGGATGATAACTTCAATTCCGTTGTAAAGGTTAGTTATTTACTTCAACTAACTGGATATCTATTAGATATGTTTTCTTTAACAGAGATACAACTGTACATGAAGATTATTCCAGTCTTCATTATCTTTTTTTTTTTATTGTCACAATTGAACCTTACACAGCAGGTTTTTTATTATATTTTGTTGTCAGCTGTGAAGGTACACAATCTGGTCAAAAGTGCATCAGCCCTAGTGTATTTGGGCCAATCTGATTTATTTATTAAAATGTGCTGGTGTAAAACATTATTTGAATTTCTTATGGATTTAGGTCGTTCGATGGGGTAGATCTGTTTATGCAAACATTCAGAAATTTATACAGTTCCAGCTTACGGTCAATGTTGCAGCTCTCATTATTAATGTTGTGGCGGCAGTCTCATCTGGTGATGTTCCTTTAAATGCAGTGCAGGTTTGTTCTATCACTCTATTGCTAGAATGGAAATATCCATGGTTGTCAACCTGACCTGGTATGCTTAGGAATACCCGCCCTCTGACCTAAGCTCTTTACTGGGTTGGGTCAGTGCAAGAACTCAGACTGCAAAATGCAGTTGGGCTCTTTCTTTAATTCTGGGTTGACTTGGGTTAGTTCACCCAGTTAGGGGGTGGAGGAGATTTCAGCACCTAATCTCTTCAAGTGAATTTAATGTTAACCATTTTAATCCACCTTCTTTTTGGTTAAAAAATCTTAGTTGTTATATCTATATGATTGTCTTTTATTAATTATATATCCAAGACGGTACCTATCCAATCCCAGGTTGAACTTCTTACCCTTAACCTATTGACTAGTCTGGGTCAGCACACTGGAGCAGTCTGATAGCATTGAAAATATCAATTGTACATTTGACTTGATAGGATAACTTGGTCCTTGTGTGAGATGGAACTAATGATTGTTTCTTTTAATGCAGCTACTGTGGGTTAATCTAATCATGGATACCCTTGGAGCATTAGCATTGGCTACTGAGCCGCCAACAGATCACTTGATGCATAGACCACCAGTTGGTCGAAAGTAAGTAACCTTTCTGATGGTTCTTATACCAGTAACCTTTCTGATGGTTCTTATACCAGGTTTTTGATTTATGCACACCTATTAAAATGCTTATCAACTCTACAAGTATGGTTGGTAACCCCGGGGATAGATGAGTCCTTAATATTTGCAGAATTGATAAATGTTCTGTTTCTTAGATTAAATTAAGGTAGTTGGGGAAAGGTTATTGAGAAAATTAGAACCCTAGTTTTTCTACTTGAGAAAAGTAGAACGCTAGTTTTTATGATGTGGAACATGTCTACCGGAGTTGTCACCTCAGGATTTGGGTTATAACACTAGTTAGTTTGCAAAATGATTTTCCAGCTGCTTCTAGAAAACAACTGGTGGATCCCCAGGTGTGTGTTTTTTATTAATTCGGTCTAATTCTGCTTTAGTTTGGTTGAGAGATCTAAGTGATGGATTTTCACTTGTTCTTGCTCTTACCTGTCTATGCCTGGCTGAAGTTAAGCTCTGAATTGTTTACTTTGAATAAATAGAAACATTTTTTAAAATAGTTAATGGTCTTAATAAGTAGACATTTGTGCAGAACAATTGGAAATGTGTACCCTATTTTTAGATATTGGTTACTGATAATTTTATTATATTATTGTGACTAAGGGGGCTTATATTTATTTACTAGTTTTAGATTATGCACATCATGTGCAGAAAACTTTTAAGTATATATTCAATGTTTTATAGAATTTATAATTGATTGTGTAATAATTTTTATCTTTTTATTGATTATTATTTCATTAATCAATTGAAAATGCTTGATTTTATTGAAAACAGTAAAATGATATAATTTTACAATCATTAATTTTATTCAAATCCTTTTAATAAGCACTTCTGTGAAGTTTTAAATTTTCAAAATTGAGTTTTGTAATGGAATTACAAGCTTAATTTTTCATTTTTTATCCCCAAAATACTTATGGAACTTAGTTTGTATCTTAAAATTCTATGGCCATTTTAATTGGAAGTAAACAAAATTTACTCTGCCTTAATGTTCTTATTGTAGTTTTTGGTATAGAAGTTATCTAACTGATCCTACTATAGATGTGACTGGTTACCAATCATTTATAAAAATTTGTAAATGATATATATATATATATATATATATATATGTATTTATTGCATTCATTTTTTTTATTAACATAAGGTTTAAATAACACTACTAGAAATGGTATTGTTACTCACAGATGTTCTTAATTAATGTTTTCATTTATTGTTTCTCACAAATGTTCTTAAATTACCCTTTTTATTTATTATTACTTACAAATGTTCCTTATTACCCTTTCCATTTTTATCACTCCTTAAATATATCTTACATTATTATCTGTTTAAGTTGAGGGTGAGTGTTAGAGTGTTTCATATTGACTAGACATGAAAATGTTAAAGTGTTTATAAGTGGTAAGGGCCAATTATCCAAACAACTAGTTCTAGTTATTTGGACAATGTTAGAGTGTCTCATATTGCCTAAATATGAAAATGTTAAAGGGTTTATAAGTGGTAAGAGTCAACTATCCAAATAACTCAAGTTATTTGGACAATAGTTGACTCAAGCCCAATTCTTGTTAGTGGACTCTACGCTCTACTCATATTAAAAATTCAATATGGTATTAGAGCAGGTTACTCTTATGTTAGTCGTTAACACCTCGAAATGATAGATTATGTCACGTGTTAGATCCACACATGAGTGGGGTGTGTTGAAATATAAAAGTGGGAGTTTGTCCCATATTGAAAAAAGAGAGGAAATAAGACCAATATATAAGTCTAGTGAGCTACTCCACCTATCACCAATTAGTTTTAGGATGGAACCTCACTTAGACTTTTATGTGGTCTAACTTTCCTTCTCGTGTGGGCCTGTAGGCCCATTGTAAATTGTAACATGGTATCAAGTGTGTTAGAGTGTCCCATATTGACTAGATATGAAAATGTTAAAGGGTTTATAAGTGGTAAAGGTCAACTATCTAAATAACTAGTTCTAGTTATTTGGACAATGTTAGAGTGTCTCATATTGCCTAGATATGAAAATGTTAAAGGGTTTATAAGTGGTAAGGGTCAACTATCCAAACAACTAGTTATAGTTATTTGGACAATAGTTGACCCAAGTCCAATTCTTGTTAGTGGACTTTACACTCTGCCCATATTAAAAATTCAATAGTGAGTATTATCATGTTGGTGCAGTTTTTTGCAAAGAATTTGAAATATTCTTATTAGTAGTACATTTACATGGGAAAGTAGTGTTAATCAACTCTGATGATGTATTATGAGAATGAGATAATGTTGTAAAAGGTACAAGAGGGGTTTCTGAAAATAAGATTTCAAAATTTTGTCGACATTGAGTTATCGAATGGTAAAACTTCCAACTCATGTCCTAACATAAAATTATACGATGTAGTCAAATTATATTTTCAGTTCTGTTCATAATATTGCTACAACTCCACATGTAATCCTTACCATGATTAACTTCACATGCATCATGATGCGCAATGCATGTTTCCTGGTGACTAGTTGGGAAAGCTCTAATATTGTTGTTTTGCTTCTAGGGAACCTTTAATAACAAATATTATGTGGAGAAACTTGCTAATACAGGTACAGATTAGATTTTTTATATTTCAATGACTATTATGACTACTGCTTATACATGGTTCTTTACAGAATAGATGCTTTCAATCACTTAATATTGTCACTTATAAGAGTTTGGTAAAATTCAGGCAGCATATCAGGTCACTGTGTTACTTATTCTCAACTTTGGAGGAAAAAGTTTATTAGGTTTAAAGCACAATCCTACGCATGCAAAAAAGGTGAAGAATACTTTGATATTCAACGCATTTGTGCTGTGTCAAGTAAGTCCCAAGTAACTTAGCTTTTTTTTTTTTTTTAAACTTGCAAATATGTTAATTTATCATGTTCACTTTAGTGCTTGCGTTGTCTTTTGGCCATTTTTTATTTGCTCTTGCTTCTGTCTAACAAATGGGAATGATGGTTCCCAAGATTCACCTTTATTAATGTGAGTTCCAAATCTAAAATATTTGGTGTTCCATCAACTGGAACACTTTTCCTTTATCCTTAAAAACCCCACCTGGCCTTGATTCAGAAGGATGAATTTATCCTTAAGGCTAGTTATCTAGAAGATGCTGAACTAGTGGTTGGTTTTATGTTAGATGAAAACTCTCCCGAATTAGGTTTGTTGTTTCTCTTTTATGGTCTTTAAAATAATTTACAGTGAATCTATGTGGTCATAGATTTTTCACATATTAAATATAACTATTCATTAATTAAAATATTATTATTAATTAATTGTAATATAATTCATTCATTAATTAAAATATTGTAATTAATTAAATTATAATTTATTCATTAATTAAAATATAACTCATTTTGTAATTAATTAATTACAATATTTTTTTCAAACCAACCACTATCAATGATAATAGTAATCATTCCTTCATCTTAACCAACCATCATAATTATAATGATTATGTCCAATCTCATTCCTCCCTGTATTCATTCTCATTCCCATTATTTTTTATGAGCCAAGCGTCCCCTTAATGTGCATCTAAAGAGTAACAGTTGTAGGCTCTCTATTTTAAAAAAAAGTGTAGTTAAGTGGCTAAAACGCTAGAATATGGTCTACTTTTACCTAAAACACAAAGCAGATGTAGTGGATAATGGAGAAGATTAAGGTTAAGCAAGTTTGTGTACTTAGCGAACCATAAATAATGAACTGATGGGTTGAGTTAAGACACAAAAGAGTAGTATCAGATGACTGGTTTGTACGTGTCAGAGCCTCAAACAACTTGAAAGCTACTTCAATTTGGATTCTCAAGACTCTTGTATTTCCCTGGCCGGCAATCCAAATTCACAGCCACATCTTGTAGCTGAATGCACCCACAGACAAATAGGGAAGAAATAACATAGAGACCTATTGCCTAACATGCAGAACTTGCCATCCAGTAGTGTAGATAATATGCATGGCAGTCTTAAAGACGCTAACCCAATTCATTAGGTTATCTAGAAAATTACATATTGAATTTTGCTGCTACTACATAATGTGTTTGGTCATCCAATTCATTAGGTGTTAGAAAGTGCCTATGGACAATGTTGGCTGATCACGGTATGATGCTTTTTGCATGATATGCAGATATTCAATGAATTTAATGCAAGGAAACCAGATGAATTAAATATTTTTGAAGGGATATCTAAGAATCATCTCTTCATTGCGATAGTTTCAGTAACACTGCTTCTTCAGGTGAGGCACATTTGGTTCTCTGGGCTCTTTTGTGGCATTTGTTACAGTTTGATAATAATACGTATTCCTTGATGTTGTAGGTGATCATCATTGAGTTCATTGGGAAGTTCACTTCAACAGTCAAGCTTAACTGGAAACAGTGGCTGGTTTCAGTAGCTATTGGTATTATAAGGCAAGTAATCATCATTTCTTGAAGGAATTCTGTTGGCAACCAGTAGGCAGATTTGAGAACTTTTTTAACCATTTCTTCCTTGTCTAAAAGTGTTACAATTTTGAGTGATGTTAGAATGAATGGCATGTGACATCCGATAAAACAGTGTTTGTGGATTGTAGTATGTCTCGTGATTTGCAGGCTAATGAATGGGAAACTTTTCTCCTATTTACATAATTCCAATTTTCATTTCATAAGGATGCCTTTGGAAGTGGTTGGTTTACTATTCAATAATTTAAGAGTGGCTGTTCTTTCTGGCTAATTGGTCTGACTTATGTAATGACAGCTGGCCCCTGGCTTTTGTTGGGAAACTGATACCTGTGCCAAACACGCCTTTTCATGAATTCATTACGGAGAGAAGACGCAGACATAGAAACCCTTGACGTAAGAATCATTAATCAACTCTTACGAATTTGCTTTTTTTCTTTTTTAGTTCCTGAGAATATTTGTAGCATTTCAGGTTCATAGCTGGAGAAATGACACTAATATGTCCCAAAAACTTCCTAGGGCCCTTTTCCTTCATTTTGTGGTTAATAGGTTTTGCACGATTCCTAGATGTGGATTGATGCAGATAGGTCGTTTATGGAGTCGCTGTTTTATATAAACTGGTGTAGTAATGTACATACCAGTTTAATGGATTGTTTTGGATTTGATATGTATAGCGATTCTGGGCAAGTGCATGCTTTTATTTTTTCAAATTATGCACTTGCGAATTCAACGAGAATATGGAGAAATACTATTGGTTTTTAAAAGCATGTAGCGAGTCACACATAAATTACTTATATACGCTTTATCAACAAGAACTCATTGCAAGATATTATAAGCGCATTTTCGTCTTGGCAAAGATTATGTGCGATCCAACTTTATGGGCTACTCGAACAAAAGTTGTTCCAATAAATGCTTGTATACACATGTTGAAATCAGAAATATGCTTTAGAGATTTTTCATTGGATTTAGTGAAGGGTTAGTTTTAAAAATATTTTTAAGTTTATTTAATTTTGTAATATTAATTTGAATTAAAAATATTTTAAATTTAATTTTTTGTAAAAATTATTTATCATTAAATTTTTGGTACATGGTGTAACTGGAGTTCATGTTGATACTTATATCAATTAATTTCTTCGTAAATAAAATAAAAATTAAATAACAAAAATATATTAAAATATTCTAATTTACCTATTCAGCTACTACTGAAAAATATGAAGAAGATACGAAAGTGATATCTTATATTTTTGGCCACGGACAAAAAACAGAAAGAAAAAGTATTATTTTAATAATAATAATTAAATATATAATAAATATAAAAAGTAATGATAATGATGACGGTGATAGTAATGATAATGATAATAAAAAATACGATAAAAATAAAACTAGTTAAACAAAGAGATTTAAATATAAACACAAGTAGACAAAAAAAATAAACGCCAGAAAACATGCAAAGCAGAAAGCTAGCACATGCCTTAGTAGAAGGTGACCCTGAACGACAACGAAAATATAGGAAACAGATCTAAAGAATTTTATCTTACTGAACAAATTGCTTATTCAGGTTATTCTTAAGTGCATATCTTTACGTAAAATAATAAACCAACCAACAAATCACGAAAATCTGTAAAATAAAACTCAAAAATCACTAATTAAGATCTACACACATCAAGGAACACAACCAATTAGTAAATTCTATCAGTCCAAGTCTGCAAATAAACGTAAGTTCAATTGTACCTCACTGTTGACTTCATTAGCCAACTCTTTTGCCGCTTCAATCTGATCATTTGTCACATCTATGTGAACTAACCTCAGTAGACTTACTGTATCAATTGGTTCAAAAAATCCATCGTTGATGATGACATTCTCTTTACTAGTTTTAACCCTGGTTAGGGTGATTTGTTTGTAAACTTCTGTTTCAAATGAGCAAATTCCTTTGATAATCAGAAAAGGAGGCTCGCGAAGATTCCCAGATGAGATACAGATCCAGAGGGTAAGTATATGCAATTCTTAATTCTTTCAGTGTTCTTTCTGATATGTTTGCTTTTTGTCATTTATTGAAAAGTTATGTTATTCAGGAACACGCTTTTAGTTGCATGCGTTGAATCCCTTTCTTGATCACCTCTATAGAGTTGATAATTAAAGATTAATTATATTTCAAAAATAAATAAAAAATTCCTCCAAGTCCTACCTAGGAGCATTCAACAATGGTTGACAATTTTATTTAGAAATAGATAAAAGATGTTCTATATATCTTACATCCCCACGACTCTTTCCAACTTGGACTTAAAACTCTTTCACGTCAAGACATATTTATCACGCACGCATCTCCATAGGATTTTAATTACTAAGGGACCCGACAAATCAAACTACACTTAGCGACTGAACATGTTTCTTGGCGAAAAAAGACGGCGAGGTGAGAACATTCCCATGTATCTAGGAGAAGCAAGGCCATCAATGGATCGATAATCTGACATGATAAACCCTTCTCTTTCCTCTGCATTCCCATTTCTCGTCGTTGCATTGAATGTCTTGTACTTCACCAGCTTACCAACCCATGACTTCTTTTTCTGTGGGCTCCTGTTTCCTGCATTCATTTTCTCACTCAAGTATTCTTTTACGTTATGCAATCCTTGCTCCACCACCTCCATGGGAGGTGAAACCAGCGGGTTTCCCTCAACCGAGAGCTTTTGCAGCCTCCTAAGACACCCCATCGAATCAGGCAAAGTCGTGATTTTGTTGTAACTTACATCCAATTCCACTAGAGATAGGAGAAGGCCGATAGAATACGGTAACGTTTCGAGGTATTGAAAGTTCTGGCTGACGTTAAGAATTTCGAGATTGATGAGGTTTTCAAGGTCCTCTGGGAGGGATCTGAGGTTGTTCAGTCGTGCATCCAACGTTTTCAGAGAAGTTAAGTGGGTGATGGAACGAGGCAGGAATAGGAGCTTGTTTGAGTTCACACTAATCTTCTTGAGATTAATGAGCGCAATCCCTATTGTGTCTGGTAGCATGATTAGCTTGTTGAAGTTGGCATTCAGTTCTTCTAGAGACCTGATTGGTAAAAAGGAACAACAAATCAATATTGTTTAACTGCAGAAAACTGAAGCAAAAGGTAAATTGAGCTTGTCATATATGGAATTATGTTTTTTTTTTGAAGAGACCAAGCGGACCAGTAACTAATCCATTCGCTGATTTAGAATCTAGATCCTCTGTCTAATATTACTTTGTTTTATTTTGTCTTATAGAATCTCAGCCATTTATTTTGCAGGACCTATGCGAGACCTATACGGGATCCACATAAATAAATGACTTAGATTTATTGGACACAATAAAACACCGTAATATTAGACAGATGATCTGAACTCGCTGATTTGATATATAAAATTATGTTACAATACATATATGTATATACACACAAATATAATCTATATCTAGAAAATAGATTATTACATATTTTAATTTCAATTTTGCTTAGGCTTCATTCAAGAATATAAGCAATGGAAATTAAAGTGGAATTAAAATTAAAATTTTAATTAAATAGTTAGAGCATTAAAATTGAAAATCATATCATAACTAGATCAATCAAGGATACAATAAAATTCAACATTCTATGATAACTGATGCGTTAAAAATCTAATTGAATATTAAAATAGTAAGAAATATTTAAGACTTAAAGTTTCTAGTGATTAAATATTTACGTAATAAAAATAATAATTTACTCATTTATTTATTATTACTATAGAATTTGGTAATATATCTCTTAAATTGGTAGTCTTCACAATTAACGTATAAAAGTAGTATGTAAAATAATATTTTCCTTAAAAATGTAATTCCAATAATGATATGAATGTGAGAAACATTCAGAAATTAGATGAAGCAAAAAGAAAGTAAATGAAAACTTTGACTCTCACAATAACAAAAGGGAGTTCAGATGATCTGTTTAATACTATACTATCTTATTCTGTTATTAAAATTTCAGTCATTTATTTATATAATTTTAGGTGAGCCCGTATAAATAAATACGAAATCTGTATAAATAAATGGTTGAGATTTATAGGACAAAATAAGATATGATGTTCCAAAATCCTATTTCTAATGAAGTTGGCTATGCCTCTCTTGTCATCGTCGACCTCCCATAGACACAACACATCGAGGCGTATAACGAGAAAAGGGACAATGAAGAATAATCGTTTCTCATTATTTTTAACGGCTGTTTCTTGCTGGCAGATACCACTTCTCATTATTTTTTGGTTTAAAAAATATAAACCTAAAAATAAACCTAAGTCTGGCTTTCTTACCAACAAAGCTTGTTTTCGATTGTCCATAATTAATTATGCTAAGTTAATGGACGTAGGAAAGACAAACCTGCAGTTTTCAATGGTTTTAGGAATGTGTTCCAGAAGGTTGCCCGCCACGTTAAGAACTTTAAGCTTCGACAAACAACCTAGTGAGTTTGGGAGAGATTTAAGCTGGTTCGAGTGCACGTCCAACACCACCAAATTCAGCAGTCTTGCTACTATAGATTCTGGTATGATCTGTCAAATATTTTAGTTATACTAAAATTACTGGATGATAAATACAAGGAACAACTATGCAGTTTTTCTGTTTTTTGTTTTCGACGTAATTAAGATTCATCGTGTTCACACGAGAAATTGAAAGAAAAGAGGGACAAAACAAGAGACATCCAGATCAGTAAGCGTACGTTTGATTGTTGTCTGTACATGCCAGTTATAGGAAAATAAAGATTAGTTCATATATACCTGAAGATTGTTGTTGGAGAGGTCTAGTTTGCAAATGATTGCCAAGTTGAGGGAAGGGTTGGGTAAAGTTTCCAAGGACATGCCACTCAAATCAATAATCTCAAGCCTTTGTTGTTGATCTTCCTCTTTTGGCTTTCTTCTCTCCGGCTTCTTCCTCAAATCCGCCCTCGTGGTTTGCTGTTGTTGTTCAAACATCATCTTTAGACCTTGCCAGTGCACAAGAAGACGCTAACAAAAGCTGGAAATGGAAACTGATGTTGGGTTATCGTCTTTCTTTTCGTAGTTTGTAAACTTAAAAAGCACAAGATGGTGACATAATGATTCATCTTGTACAGGGTCCAACGTAGCGAAAAAATACACACCGACCCTTTCAGAAGATGTACGGATGAGGATGAAAGTAAGCCAATGACGTTATGTTGAAAGTACGGGACCGTATACTTTGGGGTTTGCGTGGCTATTTGTCTCTCTTGATAAAGTCAATCCCTCTCTTTCTTTCAGCCTTTGTTTTTTCTTTCCTTCGGAGCCGCAGGTCTACCCGCTAATCTCGTCCGCATTCTCTATTGTCGTTACTCGTGCTTTGACTATGTGATTCCTTGCATAAATAATTATATTTTGTTATCCAATGATGTCCAATTTATTATTATTTTAAGAAATTAAAATATACCATGACGATGATTATAATAAAAATTTAACTGTGATATATTCATAAATATAAATTTTGATTATAAATATACAAAAAATAAAAATATTTGCTAAAAAATTGCAACTTTTTTTTGAAGATTTAATCTTGATTTGAAATATCTTTAAATAATCTAGGTCAATTTATTTTTTTCTTCTCTTTTTAATAATTTTCTTTCGCTTTCATTTTTTCTTACAATAGCTCTCCTAATAAGGTTTTCATAATTAATTTGTTATAATTTATAAATTTGTTTAATTTACCCATATAATAAGGGATTATTTTATTTATCTAAATGTCCCTTTATTAATTTTTTTGTTTAATTTACGACTATGTATATATAAATATTCCCTTAAGACTTATTTATTTTAAACATTATATGTATAAGTGAATAAATCTTGATTAAGATTTTAATATTTAATTCTTATCCAAAATATTACTTACTTTATTTTGAACTTTTTGAAAACTTCATTCTGGTTCTAACATATACATCTTCATCGTTCTAAAAAGGGACAATGATTTTATTGGTGCTTAAATCCGTAATTTTATTTGAGTGTCTAATCAAAAAATTTACTATAAGTGTGTTTCAATGTTTTGAATTCCAAAAGTTTTTTTTTGTTGAGAAATTAGAATGTATATTGATTAAATAATGGAGAAAATAACTAATACATCTAGAACATATCATGTTCATGAGGACGCATGGGGGAATACCCCTAATTATACTTTCTAAACTTCAATTTCAATCCCCATGTTAGACTCATTTCCATTTATTCTTCGAAGACCACACGCATGCTCTCCCTCGATCAAGTCATCAATCTTTCTCCATATTGAATCTGCATTTTGTTGTCATATGTACATCAAGGCAAAAACCAATCATGCCAAGCCGAGAAGTAAGAAGGAGAGCAAGCAGAGATAGCCCATCCCATCAGTTGCAAAATTTTTCCTTAAAGCACCAAACTTATCTATAAGTTGCACCTACCTCTTTGAATGACAATCTCACTTAGAACTGTTTAAGTAAGATTCAACCTTTCCTTGTAATCGTCGAGCAACTAACTTGTTCTCGAATGCCTCTCAACCCTCTCAGTGATTAACTCTCACATTCTTGTAAGAATACTACAAAATAACTAAATATTCATGGCAACAATAAGAATAAGAAAGAGATATAACAAATGCTAACCTTTATTACTTCCCTCAAAATATACAAAAGAATGCTTTCTCAATCTCTGTGTCTTACACTCTCTAACAACACTCTCTCCATGAGAAGAGTAAGGCTTAAATGAGTTATTTATAAGCACCTCTGGATGATGAAGTTATAATCCTAATAGAACTCAATTATTTAAGATCACATCTTATCTTATCTTATCCTTATCAGATTACATCACACTAACCAATAGAATGACATCCCCATCCAACTAGGACTCTATCCAATAGGGCTTATTTACATCACAACTAAGATAAAAGATTACAACCATCTAGGAATGATTTATCCATATACATGAAGATCTCCATTATCTTTAGATGATCTTCCATATGGTCCTTATCCTTTAGAGATGATGTCTATTCGTTGTGAACTTCTGCCACATCATCCAAGATCTCCTCATCTTTATCTGTTGATAATGAGTCATCTAAGTCAATAGCACACTGGTTAGTTCAATGCTTGCTCATATCAACTTCACCAGCCATGATCCGTCCATTTAAGCATACACTAAGTCTTTAGTCCTTCAAGAACCTAGCCTTCGCCAAGTCAACTCGTACAAGGTCCGAAACTCTACCCAAAACTTGCACCTGGTCTAACTTGCTAAGTCACCTTGGAACTCTTGCATGTCAGCGTTATACGTGTGATCTAGCTGACCTTCCACCTGATGTCCATCTTAAGCCTTCTCTTGGTCTCACGTCAAAATCTTGCATCTCATCAAAGATTTTCTCCAATGTGCACCAATGCATGCCAACACCTGGCATTGCCCCTTTTCCTTGCTTACTCTCTAGTCTTTTCCTTGTTCCATCATCCCGAGTGTCAAATATTGGTCAAGGCTTGCCAATGCCTGTATGATTTCGCTATTAGGACTTAAGGGCTTAACAATATCCTTTTGTAAGTTTGAAATCGTCTGTATTCATTCTTTATAATACATGCACGTGCTAATTTCCAACTGTAATTAGAGATTGTATGATTTTACTCTCCTTAATTGTGCTATCACCCTTTAAGAGACCCAGTTCTCATCTCTTGGATCATAGTGACCTCTTGTTGAGGTTATATTATGGGTGCCACCAATTTAATTACTAGGTCATGTTTGTTCTTGCTAATTTGTAACTAATTTATAATTGATATTTG
>JANVCL010000008.1:26088645-26105814 GCA_026546855.1 Erythroxylum incrassatum
AAATCAGAACTTATGCATGTTAGAAAACAAAAGGAAGTTTCAGTGTTTTTTTTTAAAGAAATTGGGGCTGAAGCTGGCCTGTTCGCGAAGGCGACGCCTCGCACTCGGGAGAAGGCAAGTTGGCTCGCCTTGTGGGGGCGATGCCTCGCCCCCGCGAGGCAGTTATTATATATATATATATATATATAGTAATTGTTTTGTTTTGAATTTTTCTTTCTTTTGGGAATAACTTTTCCGTCCGATGTCTGATTGACCTGATTCTCGAGGCATCGGATTCGTGGAATATTTAATTTCATTTCTATGTAAAATTGGGAATTTTTAGAGATGAAATTGACGTGGATTGGTTAGGTCAAAATGAGAGGGCCGATTAATGATTTTTTGGGTCATTGTTTTATTAATTTTTGGACCTATAGAGATCCGAATTTTGTAATTTTGGTGTCTTTAGTTTTCTAATTTTTAGACGAAATTTTTGTGATGAAAATTTTTGGAATAATGTTGGGAATGTCACGAACATGCATTGTACACATTTTAATCGCTATATGTGCATTATTAGCTATGTCTGATTGTACAATTGGTTATGTTTGTCTTTGTTGACTGTTATAGAGACACGTTTGGAACGTCACACCACTGACGTTACTGAGACTTTCCGGCATTAGCTCGGAAGCTATTGGTGAGTAACCTAGATGGGTCTCTCAATTATTCTATGTTTACTGTGGTAAATAATGGCGAGTTTTGTGTTTAATTATGACTTTGGATTCCGGACAGAAGGTCCGATGTATAGAGAGTTATGACATAGAAGTGCTTACGATGTGCTGATATATGATGATTTGTGATATGCAATTTACTTGCTTCTGATGTGATAAATTGTGATACGTGAATTGATTGTGATATAGTGATTGCCTAATTGTGATGCAATTACTGTTCAATTGGCCATATGCATTTCATACATGAATGCATGATCAAATAAATGACAGTTGTGACCGGAGCAGCCACCGAGAGCTAAAAGCTCAACGTATTGGGCCTCGAGCCCACAATGATTTAGAGCCACAGGCTCACCGCTTAATGCGCCCAAATTGGGACAATTTAGGAACTCGGTCACAACACTGTAATTAAATGGGAAAAGTGTCACATTCGCATTCCATATGCATTTGATTGAATAAATTTGATTGGGTGAAGGGCAAACATGCCTTATATTTGTGTGATAATAATCATGTGGCACTTCTGAATGTAATTTTATGAAATAACTATTACCTGCTTGCGTGTTGCATGAATTGAGTGAACCATCGATGATAGTTCCTCATTGAGTTCGTAAACTCACCCAAAATTGCAACTTATTTTTCAAATTCGCGAGTAGACCCCTAGCTCTAGAAGGACTTTTTGAGCCGTGTAGATGATTTTGGCGGCAAAAGAAATGGCTCACAGGTCGGTTAGCTAGAACTTTTGGGATGGCCTAGTTAGGACTGATATTTTGTATTTGCCCTGTATGGTAACTACTTTGTACTAAGTTTGTAGAGTAATGTATAGACCAAAAACAATTACAGTTGTAAATTTCTGATTTTGATGAAATGAAATGGAAAAAGTTTGGGTTTTAAAAAAGTTGTGATTTTGATATTGATGTTTTATTATTATGATGCCATGTGGAGTATAGTAGTGATCGTTCGTAGCGCTTTCTTGTCATAAGATATGTACCGGAATAACCTGCAGGCGTCCCGGTGTGTACCCTACGGTAAGGGGGTGCTACAACATATGACAAATAAACTATTCCAAGAAAGTTAGAAAGAAAAGAGAAAATGAAGAACGAAGGCTTGAGGAAAAAACAACAAATGAGAGAAAGTAAGAAAAAAGATATAGGAACTCGTAGCTGGAGAACACAAAGTAGAAATACAAAAGGTTAAGCAAACATGAGTGGAGAGATTGTTCACTAAAAATAGACAATAAAACAAAAACCAGTTTGAAAGCAGATATAATACAGAAAGAGGTTGGACTTTCTCCTACCAGTCATATATTTCTTTTGTTCGTTAAAATTAGAAAGGAAATTATCAGCATTTATTTTAGAATCATTACTAAATATTAAGCTCAATGAGAATTTACTTAAGGTAAAGTATATGATTTTTTTTCAAAGTCTCTCATTCATAATACATATGTAATTAATATAAAAACTTTTTATTTTACTGTTCTTACTCATTATTACAATTTAGGATATTATGTAAACAATAAACATTTAAAACAATAAATAAATTTTAAATTGCATATCTCTAATTATATTATTAAATAAATATTTTATATTTTAAGAATTTATACAAATGTGAGAGATTCTTTTAACTTATATCTCTTTCTTTAACAACCTTAAAGAAAATGTACAAACTTTTTTATAAAGGTTAAATTAAGCACATTATTAGTTATTAACTCAATTTCTATAGTTAAGGATACTTAAAAAATTTAGTTATAAAACTTTATTAGTTATTATTACATAATTAAATTTTTCATTACTTAAAAATTCACATAGGCGTCTAACACAGTGCCTATTTAGATGGGCTTTCAAGAGGTCAATAAACACTTTTCTCCACCACAAAAGCTTTTTTTAAGAGAAATGAGTGTTTGATTGTAAAATTGAAAAACACTTCTTTAATAGATATGTCTTTTTTGATAGTCAAAATACAGCTTTTTAAGAAGTTCAAATTTAGAATTTCTGAAAAAGAGACTTATTTAGGTAGATTTTTCATATTAATTAATGAGCTTACTTTTAGTCTTTTTGCCCTTATGTTTTTCACATAATTCTCACAATATCCACAAACTCATCTTCCTATTTATTATGTATACTCAACTTGGATATTTATTTTAGGATTTATATAATATTATTTGGCTTTTTTATATGTTTTAATATTTATTTTTGATATTAATTTACTTATGTTATAATCTATATAAATGATTTGATTTGATTAGATATATTTTGATTTATGTTTCATATGATTTAAAATTATATAATATCTAATATATTGTGCTTTGCATATTGTTTAATATAGTTTAAATAATTTTTATGTGCATAAATAATTTTTATTATAAAATAAATATAGTTAAAATTAAAAGTGCTCTTTATTTTTATACTGTCAAACAATCTAGCTGTATGAGGCTCTTTCAAAAAAAAATTTTTAAATAACAGTGAGACAGTCAATTAATTTCTTAGAAAGGTTCTTCTCATAAAAGATCGACAGAAAAATGTTCTATGACCAAAGCTCTACTGGTATAAGCCCTACCAAACAGAGGCATAATCACATAATTTTCCATATTATAAACCATCATAGGAGGTAATATACCTTTATTGGACATTCTTTTATACTTTTGGATACCATTTTAACATCAATCTTTCTATATCTGAATGCATTTGTGTTTAAATATATGTTTCAGTTTTTGTAAATTGGAACATTTATCTTCTAAGTACGTGTGCCAAACAAAAGTTTTGGAAAATATTCTTCCTTGAGTATAAATTCTGCACTTTTTCGTATGGTTCTCTGAAGCCACTATAAAAAAGCCCACTATAGAGACCTGAAAAGGCCCCGTCAAATGAATGATTTAGATAAATAAAATTATACTACTGTTTCTGGGCGGTGTGGTACTCTCTCTTTGCATCATAGAAACCACAACTGGCACCACTTCAACAAAAGGAGAACTGCTTTGCCACAGAATACCTTGTCTTAGACGCTAAACAAACTCGCTAAAGCACTAATGTGCATAGACATTTTAGGGAGTATAGGACTTTTCAACTCAAAGCTGTCTTTATATTTAACCAAAACACATATTGTTCTTCTTACAGAGGTGGTTAGGAGAAGAGAATTGTTTCAAGAAGATATAAGTTTGGTAGGATAGTGCTTTGCTCTGTCACTTGATGGATGGACCCGGTTTACCAAGCAAGTGATCGAAAAGAACATAGTACTTGACTTTATACCTACTTGAAGTATATCGAGTGCTGCATATTTTCAAAACACACTAACCCTTTTCTTTTTGGGTACACGAGAACAAAAATCATTGACGCTACACCATTGTTGAAAATATCAATTCATACTGGTCAATATAAGTTGTACCAGCAAATAACTAGTATCAAACAAGAAAATTTTATGCCAAACTCTGCCACTGGTCAGTATCGACTCTTTCGGTTGGTAACAGCCACTAACCATAATATCGGTCAAATATCGATCAAAATTATTAATTTAAAAAATTTTAGGACTAAACTGAAAATTTTAAAATATTTCCTATATTAAATATCAATTATTTATACATAAAAAATGATAAAATTTTCTACAATTTATTTAATTAATAATAAAATACAAATAAGAATGTATGAAATAAAATTTTAATGATATTAGACTTATATAAAGTAATTATAAATTACATAACTAAATATATTAGTTTATTACAATCATATTTAATATTTTAAAATTTTATATTAATAATAAGGTTAATTACCAAAAAAAGCTGAAACTTTCTTCAATTTTTCAATTATAGCCAAAACTTTAAAAAGTAGCAATAAAATACTTAAACCTGCAATTTGTTTTAATTCTAGCCCAACATTAGTCACACCATTATCATAGCTGACGTGACACTGCCACGTGTTAGTGGATGCTCATTAATCAGACACGTCTTTGTGTGATTAGTGAAATGACATCGTTTCTTGATGATAGTAAAATGATGTCGTTTCAACAAAATGATAGTAAAACAACACTTCCCCCTCATCGTTCTCACTTAGTCTTTAACCTAAAATCTTTGGTTTTTTTGGCATTGTTTTGTCCCTCTCTCCCAAACACCCAAAATCCGTCCCAGACACTAGAAATTTGTAAGCTTTTTGACATTGTTTCATTCCTGCCTCACAAGCACAAAAAAATCTAAAGTATTTCGACGTTCTCCTCGCAGATGCAAGAAAAAGCTAAGTATTTATAAATCTACATCATTTTTGAGTTTCCCTTACATTTTTTCTGTTAAAGGTTTGTGAATTGTCTTTCCTAATGGATTTTATGGCTGTAAGGCCTCAAATTGTACCCTAGTTGAATGTTATATGTTCATGAAGGCATATGTGATGGGTTTTAGATTGTGATATGATTGTAGGTTGCATATGTTGTGAATTTTGGTTTAAACTTGAATTTTGGTTTAATGGATCATACTTAGTGATTTGGAATTAATTGATACCATTAAAAATTTGATGTATTAAAAGTTGGACCCCAAAATTTTTCTTTATTTATTTGTTTATTCATCTTACTTTATTTTATTTTCTTAGAACTTAGTCTAGGATTTTTGCAAGCATGAGGAGAAATTAAAATTAAGTTATAGGATAGTATGGTGTAAATTGAATTTAAGTGGTAAGAATGTATAAAGGGCATTTTTGGAATATCACTACAGTTAAGACATAAGGCATTAAAGGAAAGGCAAAAAGGAACTTTTACACTCATTAAGGGAATAAAAGGGAGAAGACAAGTTTTGTTCTAAGAAGAAGAAGAAACGAAAATAAGAAAGAAAGGGAGAGAGAGTGTTGTTGTTGGAGAGAAAAGAAGGGAGAAAATTAGGGTTTCCTCTTTTCTAAGTTTTCTAGAGAGATTTTGGAGTTGTTCAAGAAGGGAAAATAGAGAGGAGGATAAGAGCTTCCATTAGAGCCAATAACATTTTCTTTTGGTGAAGATTCAAGGTAAGTTCGATTTTAATCTTTGAATTATGGAAGGCTTTTGGTTTTATGAAGCTTAGGAAATACATGAGTTTAAGTATTTTAGGATCAATTTTATTGAATATGCTTTGTGGGTTTTCAATTTTGTAACCCTATTGAAGTTGGGATTTTTGCCTATGAAAAGAGAATCAAGAAAGACAAGAGGAGAGACACATTTGAGCAACTTCTTAAGTAAGGAATTCAAAGTGGGTACATGTTTATAATAGAGTAAATAAGCCACTAATGTTTTCTTTGAATGAAGGTAGTTTAATGATTTCAATTGCATCATAAATATTGCATTTATTGGTTCTTGAATGAATGGATAAATTTCTATGTGTTTAATATATGAATTATGATGATGATTTATGAAAAGACTTTAAAAATGATTTTTTTTAAAATAACATGTTTATGAAATCATGTTTTCAGAAATGGTTTTCGATATATCTCATGTTTATGAAAAATAAGTTTCCACAATGTGTCATTTGGGCAATCTATTTTCAAGTCATGAATTACATATTATACGGGTTTGGTGTAGTCCATTTAAGTATGTCACATGCATGTTGACCAAGTTAAATGCTTCTCCCACTTACCCACTAGTGGCACGAAACTCCTTCATAGACTCCCTCATGTTTATGTCTACGCAAAACCACTATATTGGATTTCGATAGTACATTAAGTTTATGACTACACAAGACCATTATATGGAAATGTGTAGTTCGTCATGTTTATGGATCTACCCAAACCATTCTGATGTGCTTATGTGCTTATGATATGTTAACAAGTTTGATGCATACATGATTTGTAGTTATGAATTTTGGTTAAGGAATTGAGAACGATACGTTTTACGATTTCAATTAGAACTTTGTATTGATAAATAAACATTTCAAGGGTTTTGCCATTTTTCTGTTATAAACTGTTACCCACGAGCTTTAAGCTCACCCCCTCCTTTTCCATTCCATCTTCAAGAGAAGAGTAAGGGATCAAGTAAAACAGGGACAAGGCATCACTCCAATTAGATATATTTTCATATTCTAAGCCAGATTTTGTAAATGCAAGGCTTAAGACACATTTCAAGTTTTCCTAGTTCAAATGTATTTTTTTGTTTTTGGTTTATGAACTCAACTGATGTATTGTGGCCTGAAATGCCATTAAAGCTTTGTAAAAATCTTATATTTTTTAATGTTAATGAAATATGTTTCGTTTTGCTCATGACTCTCCAAGTTTATAATGAAATATGTTTCGAACGGTATATAGTATGAAATATTTGGACATCGGATTTGAGAGATATGAGCATTAGAAGTTTGTGATGTTGCATAGGGTGGACATGTAGGAAAGCTACATTGACTGGAAATTTTGACCCTATTGGAGGCAAAATATCTCTGAAGAATCTATATGAAAGTTGTAGCTTATCTTCTTAGCTTTTCAACGGTATATAGTATGTGATTTTTGGATATCGGAATTGAAAGTTATGATCATTTGACGTTATTGATGTTGCATAGGAAGTATATGCACGATAGCTTCTATTGCGATCGCATCGGGTGTTCTTGCAATCGAACCTTCATCCTTGCGATCACATCATCTTTGTGATTGCACCTGCCTTCCTTGCGAGCGCACCATCATCCTTGCGATCGAACTTTTGTTCCTTGCGAAAACACCCAAAGGGTTTTCCACCTATGAACATGTTTGACTCTTTTGGTGATAACTTAGTTATTTGACCTCCAAATGTCCTAATTTTTGAACCAATGGATTCCTAACACAATTTGATACCTCTCCATAAGAACTTACAACTTTTAGTATTGATTTCAAAAATATTAATTGAATCAAAGTATGGGTATTGGTTGGAAGAGTATGAATTGGATATTTTACTGAACATACTTCAATATTTTGGTCATATCTTGATCTATAGAGCTCTGAATGAGATGATTCTTATTTCTAAATAACCTGGCAACATAGGGTTGAAATTGTTATGAAGAAATGGAGCTCTAATTTAGTCTCTAAGAATTTCAATTTGTGGAAGGAAATTGAGCACAAAATACTGTTTCAGTATAAGAACGGTCTACAAATGGGGCCCAACACATGTTGTGGTATCAGAGACTCACATTTCACGACTCTGATGTTAGGCTCCAGAAAAATTTTGGGATTAAAATATGCATTTGGACAAGGAAAATGTCAAGTGGTAAGATAAGTTGGTACAGGAAAATTGGATGAATAAGCCTATAAATTTATTGACATTTGGCATAGCTAATGCATTGACACTTGGCATGAGTAAATTAGGGCCAAATGGTAGTATAATTGAATGAAATTTGGCTATACTGATTAAGTGAAAAATGGCCTAATTGGTGTGTGACAATTGGTAGCTTAAAGGGAGGAAAAATGTGATACATGCATTGGTGACATGTGCTCCTCCAAGACTAGGACACCTAGCAACTAAGGTATTAAACTTGTAAGAAGTTTCTGCATCCTTCATTAAAGCATCTCCACAGAAATCATTCACCCCTCTTAGCTTGGAATTTTGCTTCAATTTCACATAAAATTCTTGTAAGATATTGCATCAAGAAAGCTATTACAAGTTATTTTTTATGTTGTTGTCTTTTAGGTGTTAAGATCATCTTACACCTATCTAGATTTCGGAAGTATTTTAGCTGCAAGAAGGGTTGGTTTAGTTAGTTCTTTGAAGAAGGAACTTCAAGGTAATAATGTAATGGATTGCTAAACTTGATAGCATGTATTAATACAAGTTTTATGATAACTGAATTGGCATAGAATATGTGTTAAGATGATGATTAATGAATGCTAGAAAAATGATCCTTGTATTATAACGTCTGGTTTAGTTTTGATGTGTGGAAGATATTGATTTGTATGTTACTTAATGAATCATTTTTTAATTAGTTTGGACATGAATTTGACGAGGTATTGAAGAATGAATAAGGTAGAATTGAAGTAAAAATGATGGTCTTTGGTGAAGGTGTGTTGAATGGAAGTGAAGAAGTCAAGTTTTGGAAACAAATTGGAGATTGTAGTCATAGGATTTATAAGGCTTATTCCCACGATCATGAGAAGTACATAAGAAGGAGATAAGATTAGTTTTGGGAAATTTTTGGACCATATAAGGTTAAGTTACTTTATAATTGTTTAATTAGACTTAATTAAGGTGTAACATGAACCTTGTTTGATGCGGAATAAGTTCATTAAAGGTTGTATAAGATTTGGATTTTTAATTGAAGTAATAACTTAAGGAAGGTGTTATTTGATAACAAAGTATCTAATTTTGGAACTTATAAGTTACTAAAGGAATGAAGTATACTTATGAACACAAATTTGCTTTAAATGATAAAAGTGATGTGTTAGTTAAGAATGTTTAAGAATTGGGAACTTAGGTGAGCACATATAAAGTGTAAGTACTTAATGTATTCATTTGTGCATTTGTAAGGCATGATAATTTTGTTTAAGTGAGAATGAATGGGTTCAATTTGAGCATAAGAAAATGATTTCATACTTATGCATTACTTCACTATTATGTGATTCTGATATTGTGATAATTTTACCATCAATTATCCCAAGAGTTTGATAATTGGGATTGTATTGGAAGTGTTTTATAATTGTGTGAATATACATAATGTGTGATGACCTAATAAATTTATTGATGCTTTAATGCATATGTTTATATTTATAAGGTATGTTAAGTTTGATCAAATGAATAAGGTCATATGTTATGCACTACATCATTTACATGAAATTCTGAAATCTGAAATGACTTGTTTTAAAACTGTTAAGTCTTAGTCATGGGTAAATAAGCATGCCTAGAAAGGTCTGAAGCTGCTCTTGTAACCAAACATTAAGATGTGTTTTGTAACTAGACATTAAGGTGTCTTCTAATTTTAGACACTTATGTGTCTTCTGTTTCAGGGACTTAATTCTCTTCTGTTTCAGAGACCAATCATGGTATTTTCTATTCTGTTCCTGTTACCTACTTCTCTAAAAAGGATTAGCAGTTTAACTTATTTTTTTTATTTTGATACATGTTCATTTTTTATACAAAACAAGTTCTGTTCTGATAAGAGATAAGCTCTGATTTGATATCAAACAAGTTATGTTATTATATAATTCATATTTTGATATAAAAGGATTATACTCTATTATGATATTTATGAGTTTTATTTTGATGCAAGAATGTTCTGAATTGATTGATGAATCACATTATGTTCTAAGACATAATGTTTGGATTACTCTGTATTATGAATAATTAAAGATTGTTGTGATATGATTTGAATCTGTATATATGAATGTTAGATGATTGTTAGAAACAATCGTCATTATTTATTATGTTTAGTTAGTCCCTAGTAAGCTATATGCTTAGCATGGTGGTTTTACCTCGGAGTAGGTTCTGATAATAAGGTTTAAAGACTTGGAAAAAGACAACAGCAGTGGCCAAAAAGAATGTCTTTTGTTTCAAAAGTTATATATTTGAGTTTTTGAGTTGTATCTGACAATAGGAGATAGTTTGTATTTTGTTTAATGGTTTGTAATAGCCTTTGATAAGCATGTATTTTGATAAGTTCATTATATATGAAGTACATAATGGTTTGTTTACAGCAACATTCAATGATGTGTAATGTATGTTTGCTTGAGTTGCCGAAATGCATGTAAGGAATGTTTGATATGATTTGGTTTGTTTTAGTTCTGTTTTGTGTGACACTTGCATATCCTCCCAGAGGGTATGTGGGTATTATATTGTTTGGTATCAGAGCATGGTTTAGGCGATTATGATTTAACCAACGTTTAAATATTGCTTGTACTTTCATATAAGAGCTGTGTTTGGCTTAATGCGGTTTCTCCTATGTTTTAGTTTTAGATTTAAGTATGGAAAGATCTCATAAGGCTGTTGATGATATTGTTGAGAGTAATAATCTTGCGTGATCTTGCCTGTCGAGGTAAATTGAGATGATTGATGATTTATCAGAGTATGAGAAATGAAAGCTTGTTGATATCCTGATATAGGAGATACTACATGGTTCGATAGGTTGGACATAGAGCCAGTGTATCTGTATTCGTGGTTATATTAAAGAACATGAGATTAGTATTATGTTGCGGTTGTATACCATGAAATTGATGTGGAAGTAAATATATTTTTGTCGATTTGGCAGAGAAAAGAATAGAGATGTAAGTAGAAGTGACAGGATTTAAAGTGTACAAGCAAAGTTGAAAGAAAACCAAAATTTCTATTACCTTGAGAGGTTGAATTTGGAACCGAAATGGTTGTTTAGGTATCATGTTGAGAGTTTGTGATTCATTATAAAATGGCTACACATCTTGTATTTTTTAATTGATTGAGAACATACTTAAGTAAGATGAAATAAATGGTAGTTATATATATGGAAGTTCTCAAGATTTAGTTGATCAGTTATTGTAAGTGTACATATGATAATGTGATTTCTTTGGTGAATCATATTACAATGTACATATGTATTATACGCTAGTATATGATAGTAATTAAGATCAAGGTATGATCCACTTAAGATAATTGGTGATCTTTTTGAAAATAAATCTTAAAAAAATGCGATGCTTTTGATGGTATATGCCAAGGCATAAGAGTAAAAGAACATGTTTATTGCTTCACTGAGCTTTAGTACATAAAACATTTTGATTATGTGAGATATGATAGTAAATGATCTTATTGAAATACTAGGAATAGTTAAAGATCAACGATAAACATAGTTGACTGATAAGGATTTGGTGAATAGTACAAATAATTGAGAAAAGAAATCTTTTGTACGAGAACTTTCACTGAGTTGTTTCATATAGATCAAATGTTCCATTTCTAGGAACGAATGAGTATTGAACAAATTAGATGTGAATATTGGGGTCAGATAAGTTTGAGACATAGGCCCGAGAAGCTGAATATACTATAGAGTGTGCATGTACTTTTTTTTTTGTAAAGTATCCATACTATGTTATGGGTTCTTGACTATGGGATGGGTATTTTTATTGTTAGAAGGACTTAGATCCACAAGGTATTCTATGCCAGAATATTCAGGAGGTACAAGTCAAATTAAATGTACACGTATAATAATTATCAGACTAGTATGATAACTTATCAATTAGCTCTTCCTGAAGAATTGGTTGAGTTGCATGATGTGTTTCATGATTCTATGTTGAGAAGATATCGGTCTAATGATATACTTGAGATAACTGTGCAAGAAATTCAAGTACAACTAAGATCAACTATAAGGGCTTAGTATCCTAAACTATTTTTAATCAGGTAAGAATTTCGGGGACAAAATCCTTTTAAGGGGGAGAGAATTGTAAGGCCTCAAATTATACCCTAGTTGAAATGTTATATGTTCGTGAAGGCATATGTGATAAGTGTTAAATTGTGACATGATTGTAAGTTGTATAAGTTGTGAAATTTGGTTTGATCTTGAATTTTGTTTAATGGATCATGCTTAGTGATTTGGAATTAATTGATACCATTAAAAAATTGATGTATTAAAATATACATTTGGACAAGCAAAATGTCAAGAGGCAAGATAAGTTTGTACATGAAAATTGTATAACTAAGCCTATACATTTAGTGACATTTCACATAGCTAATGCATTAACATTTGGCATAAGTAAATAAGGGACAAATGGTAGTATAATTGAATAACATTTGGCAACATTGATTAAGTGAAAAATGGCCTAATAGGTGTGTGAAAATTGGTAGCTTATAGGGAGGACAAATATGATACATGCATTGGTAACATGTGCTCCTCCAAGATTAGGACACCTATCAACTTAGGTGTTAAACCTGCAAGACGTTTCTACAGCCTTCGTTGAAGCATCTCCACCGAAATCATTCACCTCTCTTAAGTCTGATTTTTGCTTTAATTTCACATAGAATTCTTGCAAGATATTGCATCAAGAAAGCTACAACAAGTTATCTTTTATGCTGTTGTCTTTTGGGTGTTAAGATCATCCTACTCCTACCTAGATTTCGGAAATGTTTTAGTTGCATGAAGGTCTAGTTTGGTTAGCTCTTTGAAGAACGAAGTTAAAGGTAATTATGCAAGGGATTACTAAACTTGATAGCATGTATTAATACAAGTTTTATGATAATTTAATTGACATAAAATATGTGTTAAGATGATGACAAATAAATGCTGGAAAAATGATCCTTGTATAATAACTTGTAGTTTGGTTTTGATGTGTGGAAGATATTAATTTGTAAGTTACTTAATGAATGATTTTTTAATTGGTTTGGAAATGAATTCGATGAGGTATTGAAGTACGAATAAGATAGAATTGAAGTGAAATTGGTGGTCTTTGGTGAAGGAGTGTCGATTGGAAGTGAAGAAGTCAAGTTTTGGAAACAAATTAGAGATTGTGGGTGAGTGAACCTTAGGTTCACTCATACCACGATCGTGGGATTTATAAGGCTTATTACCACGGTTAAGGGATTTACTTAGGAAGGAGAAAAGATTACTTTTGGGCAATTGTTGGACCATATAAGCTTAAGGTACTTTATAATGGTTTAATTGGACTTAATTAAGGTGTAAATGAACTTTGTTTGATATGGAATAAGTTCATCAAAGTTTGTATAATATTTGGATTTTTAATGGAAGTAATAACTTAAGGAAGGTGTTATTACATAACAAAGTAGCTAATTTTGGAACTTATAATCTATTAAAGGAATGCAGTATACTTATGAACACAAATGTTTTTTAAATGATAAAAGTGATGTGTTAGTTATGAATGTTTGAGAATTGGGAACTTAGTTAAACACATGTAAAGTGTAATTACTTAATGTATTCATTAGTACATTTATAAGGCATGATAAGTTTGTTCAAGTGAGAATGAATGGGTTTAATTTGAGCATAAGAAAATGAATTCATACTTATACTTCACTTCACTACTATGTGATTATGATATTGTGATAATTCTGGACCATCAATGGTCCAAGGAGTTTGATAATCAGGATTGTATTGGAAGTGCTTTCTAATTGTGTAAATATATATAATGTGTGATGACTCAATACATTTATTGATGCTTTAATGCATATGTTTCTATTGATAAGGCATGTTAAGTTTGATCAAATGAATAACGTCATATATTATGCACTACATCATTTACATGAAATTCTAAAATCTGAAATGGTTTGTTTTAAAACTGTTAAGTCCTAGTCGTGGGTAAATAAGCATGCCTAGAAGGGTCTGCAGCTACTCTTATAACCAGACACTAAAGGGCCTTCTGTAACTAGACAATAAGGTGCCTTCTGTGCCAGATACTTCGGTGTCTTCTGATTTTAGACATTTATGTGTCTTTTGTTTCAGAGACTTAAGTCTCTTATGTTTTAAATACCAATCATGGTATCTTCTGTTCTGGTCCCATTACCCACTTCTGTACAAAGGATTAGTAGTCTAACTTATTTTTGTATTTTGATGCATGTTCAGTTTTTATACAAAACAAGTTCTGTTCTGATAAAAGATAAGCTCTGATTTGATATAAAAAAGTTATGTTCTGATATAAGTCATATTTTGATATGAAAGGATTATACTTTATTATGCTACTTATGAGTTTTATTATGACGCAAGAACATTTTGTATTGATTGATTAATCATATTTTTTATGAGAAATAATGTTTGGATTACTCTGTGCTATGAACAATTAAAGATTGTTGTGATATGATTTGAATTTGTATATATGAATGTTAGACAACTTTTAGAAACAACCTCCCTTATGCATTATGTTTATTTATTCCCCACTAAGCTAAATGGTTAACACGGTGGTTTTACATCTGTGTAGGTTCTGATAAGAAGGTTTAGAGATTGGGACAAAGATAACCACAGTGGCAAAGAAAAATTTCTTCTGTTTAGAAAGATGTATATTTGAGTTTTTGAGTTGTATCTGACATTATGAGAAAGTTTGTATTTTGTTTAATGGTTTGAAATAATGATATGTATTTAATTGTTGATATTTTTAATCATTTACACTTAGCAATTATTGACATAAAAATGCTTAAGATACTCACTTTAATTCATATTTGATTTTAGGTACGATTTGGGAGCAAAGAAATTAAAGTGAGTTAAAAATACCCCATTTAGGACATTTTCTGAAGATTAGTACTCGTTTATCTTCATAGAGTGGGCAAAGAAAATTAAAAGATGAAAATTGGAAGACAAAGAAGGAAAAATTTAAATGCAATAAGAAAAGAGATAAAAGAGACAACATATGAAGCCAACACACATAGTAAAGGTGAATAGTGTAGAGAAGGAAATAAAAGGAGTAGCGTGAGATTGAAATAAATCAATAGGGGGGCGCTGGAGTAAAAAACATAATAGGCGCAAATTAGAAGCCAGCGCGTAGGCATTTTGAATCAAAACGCAGCCGAGGAACAAAGCAGCGGAGAAATGTTTTAAGTTATGTACACCCTTAATGGTCACATCATTGAACGGTAGACACGCAAGGGAACAACAAATTAAATTGTGAACGCAAAAGGAAGCAAGGAATTAATAGAGGAGTCCACGCAACATCAACAGCCACAGGAACGACGTCACATATGGGCAAGGGCTCAGAAGGGTTAATGGAGTGGCATTTTAATTGGTCAGAGGATTAACAGTGGAAAGGGGAGAATCACGCAATAAGCTACAACGTGAAAAGAGAGACGCAATAAAACAATACAGAGGAGTGCACTGCATCAACTATGGAGACAACAATCAAATGAGGGACATCAATAAAATCAGCTAAAGGAGGCAGCAGGCGTGACCATGGGGCTGGAGAGCAAAATTAAAAAGAGGCACGTAGAGAAGCAATAGGAGGTGGTTCAATTTTAATTGAGACATCACTCACGAGATGCAGAAGGCAGCAACAACGTAAATGACGCAAAAAATTAATTAAGAGCTAGCACCTAAGAAGATGCTAAAACACGAGGCAGATGTGAGGTGCAGCGGTTGGTAGCGCTGGAGCTACTACTAGTGGTTTGTTGGCTGCGCAGGGAGAGTTGGCGTAGGCTGGAGAAGGTAGGCGTCGTGAAGAAAGGCAATGCATATTGGGCTGAAACAAAGAAATAGTTTACAAAGGGGATTTTTGGTTAGGGATAAAGATGGGGGCTAAAGCAATTTTTCAGGAAAGACCCATGAAGAGCTAAATGTCCCAACATCGTTTCAGAGGTAATATCGACGCCGACGACCCGGGTTAAGTATTTTTTAATTACTTTGTTGTTTCTTTCTCTCATTAGAAATTGATTGTATTATCCTATTTTAAATAATTAGGTTTTTGTATAGATAATCGGATTTTTGTTATTATTTGGTTATTTGTGTATGAACCTATTGAATATTGTGAGTGATGATTTTAATGCCTTCATTGAATCGTTAATTTCAAACCCATTGCTAGAATTTCAATATTATTTGTAATTGTTATGTTGAAATTCATATGTAGCAACGAATGATTCGTAATCATTAGGGATAATATAACTTTGGTTAAATGACACATCGTATATGGTTGTTTTCTTGATTAATCAGTTTTCCTAATTTATAATGCTACTGCCTAATTAATTCTAGAGATTGTATCTTAAGTTGTTTAGTGGTTAGGTTTAATTAACGATCGTATCTTGATTAAACAAAACTTAAGGAAAAACTCAGGTTAATTGTTAACCCACGATTAATAATTTCTGGGAGAGGTTAAAGAACAACAAATTAATAAAATATGCTTAGTTAGGGTGTAAGCAGAGATTGAACCGAAGAAATGGGTCCCTACTGAATTCCCCACCTTTTCGTTTTATTACATGTTTTCTTTAATTTGTTTTTATTAGTTAGTTTCATTTTATTTAGTTCTTTTAAAAATCCAAAGCCCCTTTTCCTAAACACAGATTAATTTCTTTTCATAAACTTTACACACATTCTCTGTGGGATCGACCTAGACTCGCCACTCTATAGTAGTAGTCTAGTTATTTTATTTTGACTAGCATAATGACACGCAGTCACCTGCCTAGTTATGGCATAGACCCTAGCTTGGGACTGTGGTCGATTGCCCTGCTCCTCAATCCTCATGGAATAATTCTCAGCTCTCCCTCTGACTCTACCTCTACCTCTCTGTCTAAATCCACCACCTCTGCTCTATTGGACTATGGTATTACTCCTAGATTGCCCACTGATAGCAGACTGAGCCCCCAAAGTTGCAGGACAATCCCTAATTTGGTGGTCCATGGAGTAGCATTTAAGGCAAGCTCCAGTTAGTCTCCAACACTCACCACCATGCCTCTTCGCAAAGTGCTCACATATTGGAAACTGATTCAAAGCCATACCCCTTCCACTACCAATTTGTGAAAATCTACCCCTTTGCCCTGTTCTGAACTTCCTAGATCCACTTGATGATCTAAATGCTTTGTTCTAGCACTTACTATAGCTCCTGCCAAAACTGCCCTGACTCTCACTAGGCCTCTTCCCTCTGGACCCTTGCCCAGTCTCAGCTTGTTTCTGTTAGTAGTGTGCCCTAGGCCAATGAACATT
>JANVCL010000008.1:26105914-26123033 GCA_026546855.1 Erythroxylum incrassatum
CTTCTTCTTTTTCACGTTTTTTCCACTCTTCCTCTTATGTTCTACGACAACTTCTCCTTCTCCTTCTTTTAATTTAACACACCAAAGCCTATTCTTTCCAATTTTACCCTTCACTTCCAAGGACTTTCCAAATTTGCCCTTATTTGTCTTTTATGTCTCTACACTTCCATCTAACACCACCTAACTTAATTCTAATTCTTTGTGTATCTTAAAGCTCTTATTGAGGCATGCTCTATTATTTAGCCGCTGGTTTGTTGTTATCCTTATAACCCTCGAGCTGGGATTTCCGATATTCTTTAATAAACATTTATTAAAATAATTTTATTTACATCTTAAAATAATGTTATCATATTTTAAAATTTTGAAATTTATATATTTTAAAGATACTATAAATTTAAAAGTATTAGTTAAATAATCATTTAAAAAATAAAATAATTTTAAATTTCAAACTATTTTATGTTGCATTGAAATTAAATACAAAAAAATTAAAAAGTTGAATACTTCAATTATATTAGTGATATTTTTATTAATAATTTAATATTAATTAATAAATATTTAATTATATAAAATAAGTAAAAATTGACTTACATTATTTTAATAACTGATGAGAATAAAATAAAAAATAAAAATTCAACTAACTAAATTTTTTATTGAACTTAAAAATACCAACAAAAAACAAAAGTGCAAAGATTAAACCTGATCGATATATTGTCCGTGTGACGAATGCATTGAATAAAAAGGTCATCTTAGTTAATTTGCATGATGTTGATTGAGTAGACTTGTCATGATTTGATCATTGAAGTTTAAATGGAGATAATGTGAGTGACGTGATTGACGATAATGCTACAAAAGAGAGAGAGTGTGTGTGTTGGCATTTAATATAATTTGTAGAAAAGCCATTCGGCCTTAGTATTTGGGATAAGATTTTGTAGAAGAAGATAGAAAAATAGTGAAAGAATAAAAAACAAAGTGCTTTGTTCAATAGTAAAAACGATGAGTAACTAATAAATAGGATAATTATGTATAATTGAAAAATGAGCAGGCTAAGTCCACACTATAGATGGGCTGGACCGGAGAAGATGAGATTTTCTGTCTATTTTATTCTGTTTTATGAATCTTAATAATTCATTTATACAAAATTTACGTAAAATTTATATAAATAAATGATTGAGATTCATAAGATAAAATAGGGACAGTATAAAATAAACAGACAATCTGACAAAAAAAGTGTCCAATTATTCAGGTGAAGATTAGAATGTGCTACTTTTGGGGAGCAAATACGGATGGATCCTAATTTTTCAGCTTAAATTAAATATATTTGTGGGAATTATTTATTTAAGAATAATTCTAGATTTTTTAACCTTTTCTCTTCAAAATCAAAACTTATTTTTACTGCTGACTGGTGACTTGACTTAGCACTCTCTCTCTCTCTCCCTCTCTCTCAAACACACACACACACACAAACATTATGCTGTTGTTTGAAAATGCACACACAAGAACTGATTTGTATGATGCTCTAACAACTGTTCAGGAGTAGCAATTAAGTTTTTCCGATGAAGAGACTGTGTATTACCACTAGGGCATGACCATCTTCGGGGATCTATATTTGCTTTGTATCCATCACAGCTCCGCCATTGCTAATCGGTGAGTTTTGCCTTTCTTCAAGCAAATATCGTTTCGGTCTCATCTGGGCTTCTATTCCATCTTCTAACTTTCGTCCTCTTTACCTTCTACGCAACTATTGTTCTTGCTATTTTTTTGTTCGTTTTCCCTCATAGTCTTAATCATGTATAATTTATCGGTTTGATCACTGCGGCTTTAGTACAGGCTGCACTACTTGGTAAGTTTTACAAATACCCATTTCAAAGTTTTAGCCTTTGTTCTATTTCTTGATAGTTTTGTTGCCCTTGTTTTGGAGCAGATATGTGGGTTTAGTTTCCTCATATGAATTCCGGTTCTTTTTGTCATAAAACCCTCTCTTTCTATCTCTTTGCTGGTTTCTAACTTTTATTCCCGGTAAAACCTGTTGAACTATTTCCTTAGAACCTTTCTTGATCCTTATGCTTTGAATATGAAGTAGGGACCCTCATCCTAGCGTTGATTGACTTTTACGCTTTTGTTCGGCCTCTGGTTTGCCAATGTGTGGGAAAATCATACTGCAAGACATTTCTACCGCACGTAGGTGCTCAATCTTGTCTGGGATTTTGTATCTGCAAGACATTTCTACCGCACGTAGGTGCTCAATCTTGTCTGGGATTTTGTTTCCTTATTCTTTTTTCAAAATTTTTGGGGTTACGGAGGTTACTTGAATCGAACCATATCATTATGTTCATGTGCAAACTTGCATATGACACGGTGGCTTGGGATACGTTGTTAGAGGTACTTGGAGAGACGCATTTTTCTGCTGCTGAACTTTCTGGTTTCTATTTTAGATGCGATAGTCCCCTACATTAATCTTCAATGTGGCGATGTGGTGTGTTATGCTTGTTCTTTCCTTTTCTTTCTATACAATGAGTATTTCAACTGGTGTGTTGGGAGAAGATTCTTTTCTTGTGCTTTTGTTTCACTGCATTGTGCTTTCTTCAATTTTGTGTTTGACGTGCTACTATTGAACTATTAAATTGCTTCTTCAATTCAATAGTTAGAGTCTATATTTCATAAGTGGTAGTTAGTTGGTGAAGCCCACAGTTTTTTAAGGATACCCTGATAGTTGAACCAAAAAGCTATAGAGGTTTCTCTTAGTCAATGGTATGTGGGTTCTTAAGAGCCAGTTATCCCTTATGTATAGGAGAGCTGAAGATGGAGCGGTACAGGTTGGATTTGAGAATACCTCACTCTGGATCAACACAATCAGAGGAATCCGCTCTAGATTTGGAAAGGAATTGCTGTCATCATTCAAATCTTCCTTGGTCAAGTCCATCTCCACTTCAACCCTTTGCTTCTAGTGGTCAGCACTCAGAGATCAATGCTGCCTACTTCTCTTGGCCTACTTTGAGCCGATTAAATGATGCTGCTGAAGATAGAGCTAACTATTTTGCAAACCTTCAGAAAGGGGAGTTACCTGAAACTCTTGGGAGGTTACCAACAGGCCAGCAAGCCACCAGCTTGCTTGAGCTCATGACAATTAGGGCATTTCATAGCAAAATCCTACGCCGATTCAGTCTCGGAACAGCAATTGGTTTCAGGATCCGACATGGTGTTTTGACGGATATTCCAGCTATTCTTGTTTTTGTTGCTCGCAAAGTTCACAGGCAATGGCTCAACCATGTTCAATGCTTACCTACTGCTCTTGAGGTTAGAAATTGGTACTTATATCTTCCCCTAGGGATTTATTAAGTTAGGAACAAAGGAAAGAGGTATGGATATTTTGGATACTGTCTGATACCAAACGTGCATAGTTTCGCAAGTGCTATGCTTGTGGTCTTCTCATATTTAGTTTTCTCCCAGCCTATGGAATTAAGATTTTTCTATTTAGGAAAAATTGTACTATTTCCTTTTCTTGATAAATTCAAGAGATTTACGTACTCTTTGTTTAAGAAGCAGGGACCAGGAGGTGTATGGTGTGATGTTGATGTTGTTGAGTTCTCATATTATGGTGCACCGGCATCAAGTCCAAAGGAACAGCTATACACTGAACTTGTAGAAGGCTTGAGGGGAAGTGATCCTTGCATTGGCTGTGGTTCTCAGGTACTTCACTCTGTATTCAATTTAATACTTGTTTTAGTTAATGTTGAATACTAATCTTAATTTACAAGATGATAATTTGTTTACTATGTGTGGCAAGAAGTGATAAAAAGATATAGTTTGGTATATCTTAAAGATATAATTTCTAATTGATAATACCATGATGAGTCTGTTGTTGCACTAGAAGTCTAGTCATTCAATATATGCATAATATGGTGTTAAAATTTATAAAACTGTTCATGTCAACGATAGTGACATCTATTTTTATTACTCAAGTTGCAAAAAAGATAAGAAATAAAACTTTAATTGTATTTTAACCCAAGCTTCTTAGAGTTCATAGCCTGAACTTTCACCTTTATGCATGCACCTTTTGTTGTGAGGAAGGCCAGAAATTTTGGTGGCATAGTGACCTTGTCAAGTTTGTATGGATGATTGCTTCAAGTTTGTACACTACAGATGAATGTGTATTCTACTCAATAATTGGTTTCATGTTTTCCATGAATCAATGGAGAGTTTGTTTAAAATTTGTAAGCAATTTTCTAGGGTATGTCCCAATAAAGCTGTAATTATCAACTTTGTGATGAAAATTTATTGGATATATCCGAGTAAAGAAGAGTCCGTCATCATAATTAATAACGTCTGCACATTTTCCATATTGGTTTTTTCCTTTGGTAAAACCTTTACGTGTCATGAAGGAAGCTTATATATGGTACTTTCTCAAGGAAATGGTTTCAATATTTGGTAGCACAAATTTCCTGACCTTTGATGCTAACTTCTTCACACTGGGTTGCAGTTGACAATTATATGAAAGCTGTGTTGTTCTGCAGCTTTGTGTTATATGGGTCCAAGTTAATGATACTAATCATCTTTAATTGTTTGACCAGTGTAAATATCCACTAATACATCCATTGAAGGGATTTTACATGTGTATTACATAGTTCTTTTTAGACATAGAAAAGACTTTACTGGTTTATTTAACATGACAGAATTTTCCTTATATCTGTCTAAAGAAAGTATTCAATGAGGGATCTAGTGGTTTAGCATACCTCATTGCATGCAACCAAGACGAACAACTGTTGAGTGCATTTTAAGAGAACTAACTGCATCCCTTCTTTCAACATCCTTAATGTTGTTTCTAGTGATGGACTTGAAGGAATCATGAAAAAGAACTGGACATTAAAAAATTGAACTGCAATTGTTCTTGGTTGCTTCATTCTTCCACGTAAACTTGTTCTTTGTAATTTTATTTCTTAGCACTAAGGCTTGGGAGGGAATTGGGATGTAGGAGCTCAAATTGGCAGTTTTAATTACACAGTGGCTTCATTTTTCCATCTCTTTTATCCCTATCTTCCAGTCTCACATCACCCTCACCCTTACACCAACTCTTGCATGGTTTGCACTGATAGCAGTTGAGCATATTACTGTGTGGTTGAAGATAATCAAAAGAGAAAACATCGACTTGAAATGAAGCAATGAAAAGAAATAGGAAGAGTGAATGTAAAGTGGAAAGCAAAGAGTAGTAAGGAAAATCAATAATTGACTTGCCAGTCACACAGATTTGGCGTCGTTGTCTGACTAATTTGGAAAACAAAGGAAGTTGTTAGAGATACAGTATTATTATGTTAGGGATCCCATATATAGGAAGGAATTTTATTCAAATGGCATTAACTTCAAATCTTGGCATTAGCTTTTATTGTCCAACTATGATGAATAGAATGGCTGAAATCTAATTGATTATTATTATATTATCCAATTTTGTCTTCTTTTAGTATTAGAGTCAACAAAACCAAGAAGAAAAGAGAAAAAGAAGAGTACTGCTATCTGGAACAATTAGTACCATGTTGTACTGTATATGCTACTGTTTATTGTGGTCGAGCAATGCTATGGTGAATAGTTGCTCCGTGGTACTATTGACAAATTTCTTTTCATCTTAAAGATGGTTTACCTTTTTTTTTTTGTCTTGAATACATTTGACATTTTTTTCTTAAAGATTTTGTTTCATTCTTCTGTAAAGATTTCATTTCAGTTCATCTTTGAAAATTTTCTGTTTAGGTTAATGGAATGACAGCATGGATGTTAAAAAACTTAGCTGCGGTTGTGTTTCATGGTGAATTTTCCCAAACGAGAATAATTGCATGTTGTTGGTGTCCTTTTATTCATGAAGTAAATGTATCGACATTGGAATTGACTTCACTACTGATGGTTTGAACAAAGTGTGCATCGTCTAAACTTTTCCAATGAGGAAGAGCCATAGAAGGAAGGTTACGACAGTACTTTAATTGAATAAATTAGACGGGTTCATGATAAAGACTGTTTGTTTGAAGTTACATCATTTACGAACCAACTTGGGGAGTGTTGGCCGATATTATTATGTTTTGGATCCTAATACAAGGAAGTTTCCTTTATTGAAATAGTATTATTTTAGAAATTAGTATTTGTTTGTATTTCATACTATTATAAATAATTGAGCAAAACCAAATTAATAATGTGTTTTTGTAGTTTTCTCTTGTACTGAAGTCAACATCCAAAATGTGGTGGCACCAAAACTTTTAATGATTATTGAGCTTTAGAATACCATACAGTCAGGTGTAGAGCTACACATATCTGTCACCAATGGGGCCAAAAAGCAGAGAATTTTTACTAAATTTATCTACAAGTTTAGCAAAAATTTTTAAATTATAGTATAATTACATAAAATTTGCCCCTACCAAAAGTCATATCTTACAATTTGGTCCCACTGACAAAACTTTCTGGCTCTGCCATACAGTGATTAGAGAAATGATACTGGCATTGATATGATGGATAGAGATACATGTGAACATTACTCTCATGCTTATAACATGGTCTTCAGATAACTGGATTGATTGTGTGATATATCATTGCCTGCATTATTGTGAATACTGAATTGTTTAGAATTGTAGGTTGCAAATCAAGAGACATATGGAACCTTGGGTGCAATAGTGAAAAGCAGAACAGGAAACAAACAGGTCGGTTTCCTTACAAATCGGCATGTTGCAGTTGATCTGGACTACCCAAGCCAAAAGATGTTTCATCCTTTACCACCTAGCCTTGGACCAGGTGTGTATTTGGGTGCTGTGGAGAGGGCAACATCATTCATTACAGATGACCGTTGGTATGGCACATTTGCTGGAACAAATCCAGGTAATATAGTTGCAGAGTATAATAGTCTACCATAATAAAAGTATTTAACTTGAGGCTAGACTCCAAGTATTCAAACTTATAAATCTTCATAACTGTTTGCTAAAAGTCCTTTTATCTTGGTCCAAGAGAGTTTTATTATAGTAATTAGTAAGTTGCTGGTAACAAACAAGGAAAGACTAATTATTAGGCTGATTGACTGGGGAGATCTTTTCTTAGGTAAAATATCTTTAAAAATGACATATAAAACTCCCTTAAAGCACAAAAATTTTAATTCCAAACTTATATTTATCATCCAAAACTCCACTTTGGATCAGACCTCATCTTGAGAAGGATAATGATTGTCGTCACATTTGTATGAAAGCATGATAAGTTTCAGAAGAAAATTGTCTTGAAGGATCATCATGGCATTCACGTAAGCTATAAATCTCATATAGAATTATTATTTGCAAAGGGCATCATTCTTGTTAACTTTATGACCCTTGGATCTTTTAAATAAATTGATCGGGTATTATATGTTATTTCCTCTTTGAGATAGTTTGCTATATTAAAGTGCACCATATACTGGTTTTTTATATGGGCAACTGCATTTTAGTGGCTTGTTGCTGTGGTCTTCATATATTAAGCTGATTCAAGACTTCTTTTGGGCAATTTATTCATCCCAAGGCTTTTAGAATTCTTAATCTGCTTATACTCATCAGTCACCCATCTGTTTCACATTAGAGTAATTCTTAGAAAAATTAGTTTTTAACATATCATTGTACTGGAGTAAAATGAGTTGCATGCCAAAATAAACCCACTCAAAATTAGTTTGCAGTTTTATGAAATCTTTGGCGGTTAAATTGTTTCCTGAAACAAGAAGGGAGTTTCTTACTTGTTGACATTGATGTCAACTTGTATATGATCCCTGTTGAAGCTTTTGATTCTCGCAAAGTGGCTGATCTTCAAAACAGGTTGTTGACTACACTGTTAAAATGCAGAGCAATCTTAGGTTGATTATGTTGAATTTGTAAGAGCTTGCACAACATGAGTTCTAAATGTTAGTTGCAAGGAATAAATACTAAAAAGAATAAGATTAAAGATCAAAGGAAATAGTTGCTTTCAGAAATACTCATCTAACTACTACTCCATTAAGGTGAGTCAAGCTTTTCAATATTTAAGTTCGACTCACTTAAAATTTTCTCAATCTCTAGCGAAGTACTTCTATTCAAATCTGACTGACTGATGCTATTAGACGAACAAGTTCTCGTTCTGAGTTTTACTTGATTGAAGGTACAAACAACAGCAATTTGTGATAAAAAGATCCACTGTTTTGAGTTGAAATAGTAAATGATTTTCCAATGAACCTATAAACAGGTCCCAAGTCAAACCTGGAAAAGAACAAATAAGTGAAGTTGTTTATGAATTTAAATGGTTTGGGCTACTTTTTCTGAATTTGGCTTGACCATACGAACCCTGAAATAAGGTGTGGCATTGATGTTTACCATACCAACTCTTGAAGAAGTTTTTACCAAGATGAATAATATTCTCTTTTTGACTAATTTGTTAATTTGCAGTCCTAGCTTCATCCAGTGAGTTGATACATATCCATTATTAAGTTAAATTCCAATATTGGACTGCCTGGTTTTGTCAATTATCTCCAAAAATTGTAGGTTTATTTATGTTTTAGGATTTAGGTTATATTGAAGCATTTTGTAATAGTGGAGATCTATCTTGTACCTTGTTTCTCATTGTTCCCTGACTCCCACACCGGCTCATTGCATTTTGCTTTGCCTGCAGAGACATTTGTGCGAGCCGATGGAGCATTCATTCCTTTTACAGATGATTTCAACATGAACAATGTAACTACTTTTGTAAAAGGTGTGGGTGAGATCGGTGATGTCCATAATATAGACTTGCAATCTCCAGTAAACAGTCTCATCGGAAGGCAAGTGGTTAAACTTGGAAGAAGCTCTGGCTTGACCACTGGGACCATAATGGCGTATGCTCTAGAATACAATGATGAAAAGGGGATTTGTTTCTTTACTGATTTTCTAGTTGTTGGTGAGAATCAACAACCCTTTGATCTTGAAGGTGATAGTGGAAGTCTGATTCTCTTGACGAGTCAGGGCGGTGAGAAGCCACTACCTGTTGGGATCATTTGGGGTGGGACAGCTAATCGGGGTCGCCTGAAGCTAAAAATTGGTCAACCCCCAGAAAATTGGACCAGTGGAGTTGATCTTGGGCGCCTTCTTGATCGTCTTGAGCTTGATCTCATCACTTGTAGTGAAGGGCTTCAAGGTTAGTTAATATGAGCTGATTATTCCCATTTCTTTTTGTTATGATATCAGTTTGGTAATCATCATTAACCAGTTGTCTTTCTACCAAAAGTAAGCGTACTATAGAAAGTTTGATTGAGATACATATTAATCATAAGTTGATGAAGTGCAAGTTGTTGCTTTGATTCGAATTTTGAAATACTTTTGCAGTTTGTAATTTGACATATAAGTAGAGCTGGAGAAGAGTAACTGAACTAATTAATGGGAGCCAAGATGGAGCCCTGAAGTTAGAAGAGAAGTATAAGTGAAGTGGAATAAATTCAATAATGAAATGTTTAGGACTTCAGAGAAAACTGGAATGATCTTTCGATTCATCCATTATTAACTTGGCTCCTATGCGGGAAGTGGCTTGTTTCTTTTTTTAGTTAGATTCAACTGCAGCTCTAATCCAAGTTTTTTCATGGCAATGTGTTCTTCACAATTTCTTTTTGAACATTGATATTAACAAAAGGCATCAGCATTCCTCATTTGTATAATTATTCTTCCTGTTGCTGCATTATCCTTGACTAGGACATGAAGTAAGTGCTCAAACTTGTTAAAATATTGCTTGCCATATGGTGGACATGCTCCAAATGGGGAAGTCAACTTCATCTAATTAATCATACTTGTTTATAAAACAGTTTCATGGATTTTCTTGAATCTGTTGTCTGATTTAAATTTGGAATCCCTGTTTGTTTAATGTTCAAAATCCAAGGTCATCAAATTAATGTTTGTTTTATCATGTGAATGATGGAGGTTCTTGAAAAACTATACGGACTTGTATTGACAGTATATATATTATATATATCATATACTCGTGGTGACATATACCCTGAAACTGGCGCTGTAATCAATTCAAGGAATAAAATGTTGAATACAATAAATCCTCTTTAATTAAGGAATATACCAGTTAATGCTTCCCCTCAAGCTGGTGAATGAATATTATTCATTCCCAGCTTTCTAGTTAATTCTTGAATTCTCTAAGAAGATTCTTTTGTCAACATCTCAACTATTTGATCATCAGAATGAATGGAAGAAATGCCGATTACTCCCCCTTTGAGTTTCTCCTTTCTGAATAACTGATCAACCTGTTTGGTTTGTTAAACTTGCAGTTGTCTGTGGGCAATACCAATTGCTGTTTGTTTTCACATTATAGGCTCATTGGCTTGCTTCTTTGAGTCTTTGAAGCATCATAATTTTTGGTGATAATTGCTCACCAAGTTCATGGTATCATTAGTCTGAACTACTTTCGCACCTGACCAAATTGCATCTTGCTTGTTGACACTCCATGTCACCAGATTATTACCAAGAAAAATAAATGTCTAGTTGTAGACCACTGATTTGCTAGAATCATCCATAATCTGCATCTATATACCCTTTTATTCAGAGCTCTTCATTTTGTTCTAAAAGAAATCACATGCAACGTCAAAATTAGTTCTGATTAACATGAGAACATGTTAGTTATTGAAGAGGATCCTAAACATAAGGGAATAATCTAAATCAGGAAGATATAGTAGTGATGCAACAATTTCATTTAAGAATTGAACCACTATATCCTGCATTCCACGTGTATAACTAAAGTCAATGAACCAGATCATGCGTGCCAATGGGAAAATGATTTTAGTTTCTTTGTGGAGGACTGGGGCTGGATGTATACCAGATGATGTTAGCTTCTTCGTAAAATGGTGGATAGATATCTCAACTTATGCACTTGGCATTCATTTTCATTCAAGAATTGAGGATAGCATAATCACTTGTTAGTTTATTCAATATTTTAAAGTTTCCAAGTTGATATTTTTGATGCAAACATTTGGGAAATCAAAAAAGAAGAAAGACATCCCCTGGCTTATTCCTTGTCAGATGTAAGTCTCGTGTATATTTTAGTTTGTGTGGCTAACTGATATACTTCCTCAATCATATAGCTGCAGTGCAAGAACAAAGGAATTTATCAGCAGCGGTAATTGATTCTACAATTGGAGAGTCGTCTCCTCCTGATCGATTTCCCTTAAAGAATAAAATTGAAGAGAACTTTGAGCTCAATTTCAATATCCCGGAAGCTCTAGTTGAAAATGGGATACAGCAAAGGCTTGTTGTACCCTTTGCCCGTGGTGAATTTCGCATAGAGGATGGGCCTGTAACAGCCCCCAATGTGACACACCAATTCATTCCTAGTTTTCCTGGGAGATCTCTGGTGCATGATAAAAAACCACATGAAAGCCCGGCACTAAATAACCTCTCAGTATTAAGAAACAGCTCTGATGAGGAGTTGCAAGTTTCATTACAGTTGGGTGAGCCTGAACTGAAAAGGCGGAGGCAAGCAGATTCATCTGTTAGCATTGAAGAATGCAAATAAGGAGCAAGGGGTTGCAAATGTCTTTGGAAGCTTCCTTTAGTGACATTTACAAGGTTTGTTCCACATTTTTTATTTGCCTTCAAAACTACAAATTGTAAGTATCTAGGAAGTATCAAATTGCAAAGAGCAACCTTAAACTAGGTCAGTTACTGAAAAGAAAATTATATTTATACCATTTTAGGTTCGTTACATGGGGGGGAATACAAGTATCTAGTGGGAGAATTATGTAGGTCTGTACCTTTCTTCCTTCACAGAATGTACTATGATGTTAGAAATGGTTGGAACATAACACAACTGGATGATGTTTGAAGAGCTTTACTGAAAAATCGGTTGTAATCTTCAACTGGAGCATCATATAAGAGTATATTTTTATCTCTTCCTCAACTCTGCAAATGCTTCTGCAACAAATAAACGTAGATGTTCAAACTGTGGACTGCAAATTTGGATATATCATAGGGATTATAGTTCTAAATTATTGAATTATGATCGTGTGTCGCACGTCTTTCTCTATCAGTTTCCTTTACTTTTAAATCCTATGCTTGCTTTCTCTTAACATATATTATAGAGGGTTAATTACTAAAAAAATTAATTTTGTGATTATAGTTTGAAGTTTAAAAAGTGGGAATAAAATTTTTTATTTTTTCACAAGAATAGATCTCTTTATTAATGTAGCTGACGTGATTGCCTTCAATTATACATGGGATGTCAAGTGACAAGGTAGTTTATATCAGTTATTACTAAAATTAAATTAAATAATATTCAACAAAATGAAAATAAGAGTAATCCTAAACTTAGCTGCTCTTGTTTGCCTGATCTTCCTAAAATGGGGACGGGATTCTTTGTTCATTTTACCCTGTCCTTATCTCGTCCTATAAATTTTAGTCATTCATTTATACGGGACTTACGCGAGATCCATATAAATGGATGACTGAGATTCATGAGACAGGGTAGGGACACGGTAAAATAGACAAATGATCTTGGCTCCTAAAATGTTTGTCACTCCCGTTAGCCACACACCATTTGCCCACTGTTTGCATACTGTTCGACAACGTTAGTCGAAGTTGTCTTGTCTCTCTTATTCTTCTATGTCAATCTTGGTTATCCTTTACAAACTCTCCAACGATTTCATTCCTACTAAATCTTGTAGGATTCCTTCATTTCTTGTTGAGATTCCATCGCTTTCTTTGTGATTTAATCTATCTCCAATTTTCTGTTATGTTTTGTCAATATTTTGCTTCTTTTCACTTGCCTTGTGTTATTATAACTGATTTGTTGTTTAACAAGTTAGGTTAATGTTGAAAATTGGATTTAATTGATCCCAAAGCTTGAACTTGTGTACTTTGTAATTTGCTGCTATACTATTGGGGTTGGTCAAGGAAGATTGACTTAAACACAATTGGTAAATTTGACATTCATAGTACAAGAATGATCAAATAGCCATTTTCTTCATTTACCACATAGTTTGTCTTTGCTGCAAAAGTGATCAACTATAGCTTTATTCTACCGTTAACTATAGCTATGTAATTGATGGTATCAGGATGTTTATTTATTAGATACATTTCATCAAATAATGACAAAGCTGCTTCTACATCATCCTTATTGCAAACGACATGATAGCACAACCCTTGTTTATACACTCTTCCATGAATAGTTTTGCCTCATTCATCTTCTCCTCTAGGCAGAGTGACTTGTTTAATAAATTAATTTCAACTAGAGTTGGGAAGAAGCCCTTTTTAGAAATAGTGGTCATCTATATAATCAATTTCTTTCATTGTCCTTTGGCTTTACATACTCTTCATTGCTACATCTCGTAATGGCAGCAAGACATATAAGTAGTATAATATATTATTCTCATGTGATATCGTGTATTAATATATTTATATGATGACATTGTAACATCATTAAAACAAATATGGACAGAAATAAAATATATGTAGCTTCTGTCGCTTCTGCAACTCTGGTATATACTTGACTTAGGAAGAGTGTAAAGGTGTCATTAATACATTCAAGAATACTATTTGTTTGATAATTTATTAGAAGCTGAAACAAATTCTTAATTTTGTTGAGAGAAGGCATTATGTTTAACAGTAAAAGAATATTAATATGTATTAATGTTATTATTATTATATGATGTGGTATATTGATTGTATTTCAATTTAATTTATTTCATGATTTACATGGATATTTCAGATTCCCTATATTGATTGCCCCATTTGTAATGAGAAGATCATGTTACATATACTAAATGCTAAGGCTAATACCGATCAACATTTTAATAAATGCATTAATAAAAAAGTATGTATTTCAATTATAGTTTTAATGATGTCAATATTATACAAAAATTTAATAAATATTCAAACTGTAGGTGTTTTGTAGATATTAAGTTTGGGTAAATGAGTTGAATGTTTGTTATTATAAAATATTTTGTTAGATATTTTCTATGCGTTTGGGTAAGAGTCTCGACCGTAAGATTCATTGTTGCTCACAAGAGATAAATACATATATTAACTCATTTAAATAATGTAAATTTGACAAAAGTGTAATAGTTGTAATTTTATCTTTATTTTGTAGGTCTTATGAGATTACTTATCTTAGACATATGATATATCTTACTCTAGTATTGAGGCATTTTTGATATATTTGGTAGTTTTTTTGGAGTTGCATTATTTGAATTTGTATATAAATTATACAAAGTTGTCCTAATAATGCAACATTGTAAGTTGATTTGGAGTTAGTTTGTAACAATTAGGGAGTTACAAAACAACAACTTTTCGTTTATTTTCTTTAACTATCATTCATCCAAATGTAACTTAATTTATTTCTTGGTAACTTGAACTTATATTTATAACATATCCTCCAATATGGAATGTAGTTTTCTTGGCTAAGTCAAAGAATACTAAAATCTTTGTTTTCTTAAACTTTGTCAACTTTAAGCTAAAATAAAGAAACATTATGGACCAATAAGCATAATCTCCATCCAAGAAGGAAAAAAATTGGATCATATTTGATTGTTGCCCATGACTCACCTTCTCATGGGATATAAGTTATCCTCATTAAAGGCAAACACAAACACAAGCAATCAAAATAAACATAAGCAGAACCCCAATCATAATTTAGTGATAACATATTTGTTGAATCCCAACAAATAAACTATCGAAATAAAACACAAAGAAAGCATAACTCATAATAAAGTTACCGTTACTCCCAACAAATAAACTATCGAAATAAAACACAAAGAAAGCATAACTCATAATAAAGTTACCGTTACTGTATCGGTATATATATATATATACATCAGTCAAAGTCAAACAAAAAATCAAATAAATACACCTATGAAACAAAACATATAACCAAACCATAACTAATACCAATCTTCAAATTATCAAGCCTACCATAACTAATGCATGCCTAAATTCTCATCCAAACTATAAATAGAGTGTCCTAATTATTCGTCAAATCATAGCAAACATAATGTTCAAATTCATCAACATAACTTCTCTGACTCGACTTCCTCACATAATTCCTCTTCTCCCACACTCTCATCCCTGTACACTTCAGTAACTTCATTAACTTCCTCTTCAACCTCCTTCACACATTCATCCATAACATCAATCTTCATACATACTTTACCATCCATCGATTTCTTCAAAGATTTAAACATGTTAAATTTAACCTGCTCATCACTAATTCCCAAAACATGTTTTCCCTCATGCACATCAATTAATGCCCTACCAGTATTCATAAAAAGGCCTACCCAAAATCAATGAACAATTTTTATTAGTTTCAAAATCCAACACAACAAAATCAACAGGAATAATAAATTTATCCATTTTTACTAACACATCTTCTACAACTCCATATGGCCTCTTGATGGATTGATCCGTAAGTTGAATTAACATGGACGTTGGCTTGACCTCTCCTAGTCCCAATTTCGTGAAAATAGACAAAGGCATCAAGTTAATGCTTGCACCTAAATCACATAAGCATTTAGAAAATTCAAAGTCACCAACAACACATTGAATCATAAAACTCCCTGGATCTTATAGTTTTGAAGGCATCACACTTGAAATAATCGAACTACAATTCTCCATCAAAGTGAACATCTGATTGTCCTCCCATATGCAATTGTGTGTCAGTATGTCCTTAAGAAATTTCGCATACTTAGGTATGTACTCCAAAGCTTCCACCAATGATAAGTTGATCTGAAGCTTCTTCAGTTTCTCCAAAAACTTGAAAAACTGAGTGTCCACCTAATGTTGTCTCACCCATTATGGATACGAAAATTTAGGCTTGTAGGGTGGTGATGGCACATAAAGCCTCTCTTCTTCTTTCTCTTCTTGAATCTCCTTGCCTTTTCCCTTTTCTTGGCTATACTTTTGTACACTTGGTTCCTCCATTTGCTTGCCACTTCGAAGTATGATAGCCTTGAGTTGTTCCCTTGGGTTAGCCTCAGTATTGCTTGGTAGGCTACCTGCACTTTGAGATGATAAAGCGTTAGCAAGTTGACCTACCTATACCTCCAAGTTATTGATGGATAAGGCATGGTTCTTCACGATTTGATCAAACTTTGCATCAATCCTCTTTTGACTTTCCTCCTAGCTCGAAAACATCCTCTTTTGGTTCTCTTCTTAATTTGTTAGTCTGGACTCCAAAACATCCATGAACTTGTCCATTTTGTTCTCCAAAGATCCAAATCGGTCTTGCTAAAATCTAAGAGGTCCTTGCGATCTTGCTTGGCTACCTGCATTGTTAGTACTCCAAGAAAAAATTGAGTGGTTTTTCCACCCCAGATTATAAGTATTAGAATACGGATTGTTACCTCGCTATGGTTGGCCCAAGTAATTTACTTGTTCAGTGCTACTGGCTCCCAATAAGAAACATTCTGCTGTGCAATGGTTGTCCTGTCCACATAACTTATATTGTGATTGCATATCTTTAGCTGTAGACGAAGATGCTCCTTGCATGTTGCTCAACTGCTTGATGATGGTTGTGATCTATGCCTATAAAGATGTAATAGAGTCAATTGAGATCATACTTTTTTGCTCCTTTTACAACTGTCTACTCCTCTCGCTTGACCATATACAACTGTTGCTTACCAACTCTTCCAAAAGATTATGAGTTGCATTAATAGTTTTCTTCATCAAAGACCCTTCAGCAGCTGCATCTATAGTTCCTCTTGTGCTCTGATTTACACCATTGTAGAATGTTTACATGAGGAACTCCCTCGAAAGGTTATGGTAAGGCAACTTCTCTATAGTTCTTTAAACCTCTCCCAAGCTTCATATAAAGACTCCCAATCACTTTGCTGAAAATTTGTGATTTCCTTTATGATCTTTGTTTTCTTGGTCAATGGGAAGTACTTAACAAGGAATGCCTGGGATAGTTGTTCCCAAGTAGTAATCTACCTTAAACTGAGTGAGTTGTACCATGCTTTTGCCCAATCTCTCAAAGTGAAAGAAAATAGTCGTAACCTCATGACATCGCTAGACATCCCATTTGTAACATCCCACCCCCAATAGGAAGGGTAAAATAGTAATTTGTAAAGGGTCCGAGAGTGTTTAGTATTGTGTTGCCATATTCATGCCTACCATTACACGTGAATAATGAAATTGCACATGAACTTGAC
>JANVCL010000008.1:26140103-26151856 GCA_026546855.1 Erythroxylum incrassatum
GGTCCGCAGATTTTTCAGAATCAGCCAGTTAAAACGATGCGTCTGGACGTGCCGCGCTTCTCCGGTGACAACCCATCAGCTTGGGTTTCTCGCATTCAGCGGTACTTTGACTATTATCACACTCCCGACCCTCAAAGGCTGCTTATTGCATCGTTTCATCTTGATGGATCTGCTTTAGATTGGTATGATTGGATGTCTAGGAACAACTTGATTGTGGATTGGCATGAATATTTGCTGGCAGTAGAACGCCGATTTGGTCCCTCTGAGTATGAGGATCATTTTGGTAAATTAAGCAAGCTAACTCAAATGTCTTCTCTCGCTGACTACCAAACCCAATTCGAACACCTAGCCACAAAAATACCTGGAGCTCCAGAGCATGTTTTGGTTAGTTGTTTTGTCTCTGGTTTGCGACCTGATATTAGAAGAGAAATTCAAGTTTACAAACCTCAGTCTCTAGTTCAAACAATGGGGTTAGCAAGGTTGTATTCCGATAAGCTCACTGATCATCGCTTTTCCCCCAAACCTACTTACGATCGACCTTGAACCAAACCATTTACACCACCCAAACCAGATACCTTACCACCATTACTACCTACACCCCTACTACCGAACCCAATCAGCACGCCCTTAACCCGACCTCATACCCCATAAAAAATTATCAACTGTTGAAATGCTAGCTAGACGAGAGAAGGGCCTTTGTTACAATTGTGACGAGAAATTTTTCGTTGGCCATAAATGTAAGGGTCGGTTGTTCTTATTGATGATTGACGATGATGATGTTGAGATACCCACTGCAGATATTGCTGGTAGTTCAGACACTTCCGAAACACATTCAGTTTTAGACACCCCTGAGATTAGTTTACATGCTATGGTCGGCCAAGCTTATCCCAGGACTTGTCACCTCCCCTTACTTTATTGTTATGATAGGGAATGGCCAAACTCTTATGTGTGAAGGATATTGCCCAGATGTTTTTCTTACAATAGGAGAAGAGACTTTCTCCATCAATTTTTATGTCTTACAGTTACAGGGTGCAGACCTTGTTTTGTGGATACAATGGTTACAACTCTTAGGTAAGGTGATAACCAATTATGGCCACTTATTTGAATTTCAACGAGATGGTCAGCTGATCAAGTTGCAAGGGGATCTTTCGTTCCATTCGAACAAGTTCATTGCCATCAGTTACGTCAAATAACAAGGACAGACTCTATATCCCACTATTTTCAGCTTTTTTCAATACAAGCTCTCCCTATGATCTCTTGTGAGGTACATTCTACTTGTAGTCTTCTAGTTTCCTTACTTTACTTTTTTGCGGATGTGTTTATGGAACCCACTACTTTACCTCCCCATAAACCTATAGACCATAACATACACTTATTTCCAAATAGACAACCCGTGAATGTCAAACCTTACAGGTATCCCCACTTTCAAAATTTTGAGGTTGAGCAACTGGTTGCTGAAATTTTACATTCTGGTATAATTTGACACAGCTAAAGCCCTTTCTCTTCACCCGTACTTCTTGTCAAAAAGAAAGATGGTATGTGGTGTTTTTATGTCAACTATCAACCTTTAAATCATGTCACCATCGAAGATAAAATTCCTATATCCACAGTCGATGAACTTTTAAATAAGCTTTATGGAGCCACCATTTTTTCCAAAATCGATCTCCGAGAAGGATACCATCAAATTAGAATCCACTCTTAAGACCTGCCAAAAACAACAGTTCGTACATAAGAGGGCCATTATGAATTCCTTGTCATGCCTTTTGGTTTGAAAAAAATGCCCCTTCCACTTTCCAAGCTACCATGAATATCCTTTTTAAACCCTTTCTCTGTAAATTTATGATTGTCATCTTTGATGATATTCTCATCTATAGACACACACTTGATGATCACTTGAAACATCTTCACACTATCTTAAGTTGTCTTCGAGCTCATTCCATGTATGCTAAGAAATCCAAATGCACATTCGATCAAAATAAAATTGACTATTTATGGCATATCGTTTCTGCCGAGGGTGTACAACCTGACCCTTCCAAAATCTCTGTTATTCAAGCATGCTCGCACACACTTTAAAGTCCTTAAGGGGTTTTTTGGGTTTAACTGGTTACTAACGTAAATTTGTCTCTCATTATGCTTCCATTGCTAACCCTTTAATTAATCTCCTTAAAAAGGATAGTTTTGCATGGTCCACTGAAGCTCAAAAGTCATTTGACACATTGAAATCCGCTCTCATGACCATACCCATCCTAGCCTTACCTAACTTTTCCATTCCATTTCAAATCCAAACTGATATTTCGGGATTGGGTATAGGTGACATCCTATTACAAAATGGTCACCCTATTGCCTATTTTAGCAAGAAATTAAATCCCATAATCACCAAAGCATCCGCCTATGTTAGAGAACTCTATGCTATCACGCAGGCTGTTTCTAAGTGGCATCAATATATGTTGGGCAATTATTTCTCAATCCTCACTAACCATCATGGCCTTAAAGACATTTTATCCCAATCCATTCACACCTCAAAACAACAAAAATACCTTGTCAAGCTTATGGGTTATGATTTTGACATCTCATACCATCCTGGAAAATCAAGTACTATTGTTGATTCCTTGTCTAGACAATTCTACTCAGACATAGACTCTACCTTTCACACTCTGTTGTTAGCCATCTCACAGCCTATCCTCCAAATCCTCCCTACTCTACGCAACGAAGTCCTCCATAATCCCTATTACTCCCAACTATTTTTGTGCAATACATCTTCTCACACTGCCCTACCCATTTTTCATCACAAACATGGTCTTGTTTACAAACATAATCAATATGCTTGAACCCTTCCTCACCTTTAAAACAACTGATTCTATTAGAGTTCATAACTCTCCTATGGCGGGTAGTGCAGTTATATGAAAGACTTTGAGTAGACTTGCTTCTAGTTTCTATTGGGATGGCATGGCGTCTAATGTGAAACAATATGTCCTTGCTTGCCATGTCGGCCAACAGACAAAATATATAACATCAAAGCCAGCTGGTGTTTTACATCCTCTACCAATCCATAACATTTGGGAGAACATCTCCATGTATTTTATTACAGGCCTACTGTAATATCCCATTCCCATACTAAGTGTTAGAACCCAAAAATACGGTATATATGAAATCAATGAAAGATTAAGAAAAATGCATTTCATGCTCATGCATAATGTTAACATACACACATGTGAATTTGAAATTTTGCACACATTAAAATGATTGTACATGCATTCATTGACATTCCGGGTATAATTGAATTGTAATGGGATATTATTAAGAATCGTGGTTTGTTTGTATTGAAAATTGATTTGGAGAGTGTAACTGTTGATTTATAATTTTTGGAGAATTTTAGGAAAATTTTTGAAAAATTATGAGTATATTTGGACTAGGAAAAATTTCAAGTCGCAAGTCAATTATAAATGAAAATTGAAATAAGAGTCAAATGATATTGGAGAAATTTTATAGATGACTTTAGAATTTTTTAAGGAAATCATATTGAAAAAAAATGGGAGACAATTGTAGTAAAAATATTGGAGTTAGTTGGACTAGTTAATTGAGAACTAGTTAAAGCCTTAAAAGATGGAAGAGTGACAATTGTCACTTGTAAAGTTGATCTCGAAAAGTCTACTACTATTCTTTTCACTTGAAAGACCAAGTCACTATTTTTTTCTTCATCTTCTTCGTGTATGTCTTCTTCAAGCTTGTTCTTTTACACAGAGTTTTTCATCAAACCTTCACCAAAGTTAAACCTTGCTTTCCTCTATCTATTACGACTCCTACATTGTATAGATGTAGTGTTTTCACTGAGAATGTATCTGTATTTTAGCCATAACTCAATCTATAGGCATTTAAATGTGATGATTTTAAGTTAAGATTAAACTAGAGACTTATGGCTATATTTTTTATGAAGAAATCAAAATTCAATTCTATCTCTAAGACTTTCAAATTTTGGCTTGAAGTCGAGTATTGTGTACTATCGTGGTTTGGGAACAGTCTGTAGTTGTTTTAGTATAACTTACATAATACTGGACCAAATTGCACGAAATTAGTGTCATTAGAAATTTAGGACATAAATAAAAAATTTTTAGAAGAGTGTTTCACCTAAATCCTTCATATTCCTTATCAAGATGACCATGAAAGATTGACCCGTAGGTCTGTTTTGAGAAGAAGAGACTGTAGTGCATGAATTTGGAGAAGAAAAGAGGGGTTACACAATCGTGATTCTACACGATCATGAAATTTTAGAGAAGAATGGAAAAGCATGATCTTGCACAAGCACGATCGTGACTTTTCTGAATCAACTTAAATCTCACGATCGTGACATTCAATGCTTACCGAAGTGGACTGATTTGAACATCCTTGATTCTTTTGGTCATAAATTCCTCTCCTGACCTCCAAATGACATGAGATTATACCAACAAACTCAAAACACATTGCTCTAGATCTCCACCAAAAAGTATAGCCATCTAAAATCATTTTGGAGAGATCGAGTGATAAATTTCAGATGAAAATGATGAACAGTTCAGGAAAATTGATGAGTCGCGTATTTTCATTTAACTTGCTTCAGTATTTTGAAGATATCTTGTTCTGTAGTTACCCGAATGGAGTGATTTTTTATTTGAGTAAACTAGAGAAATAGGACTACAAATTCCTAAAGACATCGAATTTTATTCTATCTCTAGAATTCCAGATTTTGAATTAAATTTGATTACAGAATGTTGTTTTAGTTTATGAATAGTTCGAAAAGTTTGGGGTGTAACTTTCAGATTTCTAAACCAAATTAACTGATTTTGGTTTCATTAGAAGCGTAAGAGATAGAAGAATAATTTTCTAGCAGAAAGTATTGCCAAATGACTTCATTTTAGTTGTCGGATTGATCGTGAACAGCGAACCGAAAGAGTGTTCTTGGAAACAAATTCTGGAATTTTGTTAGTGGGTATGCACAGCCATGACTTGTTTATGCACGAACATGCATTTAGTTGCAAGACTGAGACTTGGTTCTTATGGAATTTAATTTTTGTTAGTTTAAACAACTTCAATGTGCGTCCTTCCTTCCTTTGCCTATAACCTCTTATTTAGACATCTGAATGAGTTAGGAATGGTGATTCTGATGGTCTTACTAAGGTATAAACCATAAGTATAATTGATAGTTATATGAGTGTGGAGAAGGTGTGATCATGTAATGCTGAAATAACATTAATGAATGAGTTATTGATATCAAAGTATCAAAGGTATGAGTTTATTGGGAATAAAGATATTCATATGATTGTAGTTGTGATTCAAAGGAGAGGAGTAATGGGTATCAAGTTAAAGTGAATGAGAAATTGTTATTGTGTGAGCAAATAATGCTAAAAATGAAATAACGAGTAATTGAGTTATAAAATGAAAATGTAGATATAGTGTGAAATTTGAAAATATACCCAAAATTGTCATTGAGCATTGTGATGGAAATCACTAATACTCCACCAAACTTTACTCAGATTTAACAAAAAAAGTGAAATTAAAGACAAAAAGTGGATGTATATGTTGGTGTTCGAAGATAAGCTTCGAAGAGAGAAGGGGGAAAAATTCTCGATGGTTATATTAGCTGAGACAAGAACTAAAGTCTAAGTGATTAACACGTGAGAACAAACGACAAAAATCATGTCTTAAGCATCAACTCAAAATGCAGTCGTTCACTATACAAGTTAGAAGCATAAGACGCAAAACACTGTAGTGTGACTTACAACTGAAGCAGATACAAAACGCACAACATAGGATGTTTTATTAAAGGCTCTCGTAGAAGGCACATGGAGTTTGTCTGATACATGCAAGTACATCTGAAAGCCATCTTCTTCTCCACCAGCTATAAAAACAACACAATTCAAGCATCAGAGAGACGACACAATACAGAAACTTCAATTTTCTATTTTCATTGTATTCAGTCTTTGAGAGTGTAAGAACAGAGTGAGAAAAAGATCAAAAAGTGCTAGGTTACTAACTTGTGGGTACTAGGGGAGCTTTGAAGGCTCTTATAAATGTTACTAAACACTCAATCTCTGTACTGTTTTCTCATCTTCTTCTTCATACTAGTGAAAAACCACATCAGTGGGAACCTTGGACGTAGATAGTTTTAAACTATCGAACCAAGTAAAAGATTGGTGCTTTTTACGTTGCTGTATTTACATACCTACAAAATTAACAAAGTTTTATCAAGTTCTTTTGTTTAAAAGATAGCAGTAAAGCAGTAATATCCCAACAGAAGTGGTATTAGAGCATCAAAAACTTCCTGGGGCATCTCTTAGACACTTCAAGCATCAAAGAATCATCAAGAGCAGTCAGTAAGTAAAAGTCTTTAAATTCTTTACACTACAGTAACCATGGTAGGAAAAGAAATGGATGTTTTTACTGGAAAAGAATACTTTACCATCGGAAAACTCCAGATACAAACTCTTCTTGAATCATATTATTGCTATGGAGCTATAGAAGATCAGTATGATCTAGAGACTGATCCAGTAAAGAAGCTAAAAATGTAAAGACTTGCACATTGCAAGTTAATGCTACATTTATCACCAACAGTGATAAGAAAGGTGCAAAATTGTAACACTGTACATAAACTTTGGACTAAACTTGATGAACTGTATGCCAAGAAGTATCTTCTTAACAAGATGACACTTCTTCACAATCTTGCTAACTACAAGATGAACACCTCTGTCTTCTTAGATGATAACTTAGATTATTTCTTTAAGCTAGTTCAAGATTTAGAAGCTACAAATGAGAAATATCAACCTTCTGAATTTAATGTATTCAAGAAGGTAATTAAGCATGCTAGTGGAGAATCCCTTACGGTGAAGAGGGTGTTAGACTCTCTAATGGAAGAAATAATGGAAGTTAACCCTTTTAAGAAAGAAGCAGAAGTGATGTTTGTAGAGAATAATTATGAGAAGAAATCTCATAAGAAAAATAGCAAGAAAGGAAAATGGAAAAAGGGAAGTGGGACAGAAAAACACACCGAGGAAGGTGAAGAAAAGAAGAAAAAAGGAAAAGGAAAAAACGCTTTTACTGTGATAAGGAGGAATACTTTGTAAGGGATTGTAGAAAGAAGAAGAGGGATAAGACTGTAGAAAGTGAAGTTTCAGGGAATGTTGAAAAACCAGAAGATTCAAGTGGAGATGAAATTCTGGCTGTCACTAAGGATAGTGAAGACCTTAGTAGATAGTGGATTTTTTATTCAAGGTGTACAATGCATGTCACTCTTTATAGGGACTGGTTCACTACATTTGAACCAATCACTGCCAAGATTAAAATGGCAAATTCTGGGCAGCAAAGGATAGAGGACATTGAAGGTTTTTCCATCAACATATTTGATGGAAAGAGAAGGACTCTTATAAATGTCAGATTTGTACCTAGAATAAAGAGGAATCTAATTTCATACTGTAAATTCTCAGTAAGCTTCTCTAACATAATTTTCCTTCACTAAATCCAGCACTTAAATTTTTATTTCTAGTCTTTCTACTCCATTTCCTTGTACTCATTCACTATAACCACTATTCTCAATCTATCCCGTTACTATTCAATATACCAGGAATGTCAATGAATGCATGTGCAATTATTTTTTATGCAAAGATTCGATATTTATGTGCATATATGCTAACATTATGCATGAGCAAGAAAATGCATTTCCTTAATCTCTCTTTGAGCTTATATGTACCAAATTTTCGGGTTCTAACCCTTAGTATGGGAACGTGATGTTACAGCTATTGTCCTACATTTGTGCTGATTTAAAGATTATCATCTTGAAGTCACTATTTCAGGCAACAAAATCAGTGTCACCATTAAAACCCTATTTGATTTTAATACAAAGAAGTGGGCGGAGGATGTATTGAAGCTATGGAGATAACTGTGGTTGACATGACCATATAGACGGATAGGCTATCTCCACTTATATCCATGAGCTTGAAAGCTCATAAAGCAGCCTATGAAGCTTGGGATAAGTCTAATAGATTATATCTGATGACCATTACGAGACCTATTCCTAACCATTTGCAAAGTGGAATTTTAGACACAGATGTAGCGAAGGAGTTTTTTGATAAAGTTTCCCAGAGGTACACTGTCTTATCCAGTATCAAGATAAGTACCTTAATAAAGGAATTGTTCTCCATGAAGTATACGGAAGAAAAAGGGAGTAATGGAGTACATATCGAGAATAATACAAATTTACAGTAGATTGAAGGTGTTAGGACTTCAATGCTTTGATAGCCCATTTCGTTACTAAGGAGGAGATACTCAAGTTTGCTACTCCTATAGCCCTTGAAGCAATTAATGGGAAGACAAAGATGAAGCCAATTAATTTTGAAAGTAGAAAATTTAAATCTTCTCCATATGTTGATGTTGGTCAAACCAGCGCTCATAAAGGTCATACGGACATAAAGAAACTAGTAGTATGAGGTTTAATAAGAAAGACTGAGACCATCAGGTTACTCCTTGGCTTGTTAATTTATAAATCTAATTTGCGATAGTCGCATTAAGTACATGGTGGCTACTTAGTGGAACATCTAATGAAGGTGTTTTCACAATGAAGTGGTTCATATCTAGGATAAAGTCAAATAAAGGGAAAGAGAAACTGATGGTTTACAGCAATAAAGAAGTGGAAGTAATATCTATAGGGGATGTATGTACTGAAATTTTTTGTAAGGTTCATTTGGGTTTTACATGACATATTTTTTATAGGATCTTTTGATCAATTTTGGAGAAAAAAAGGTTGACTTTTTGCATTTAATGCTTCTGTTGTATAGTTGTTGTTCAATGCAAAACATAATGGTACGACTTTCTTATCATATGATTTATATAGGACGTGTCTTACCTAGAATTAGATATATGCTTCTTTGTATCTTGCTAAACGAGTTATGTAAGACCCTGATGAATGAGAAGTCATACATGGTGTAGTATAAAAGTTTAAGCCACATTTTCGGAGCTAGGTTTGAGAGATTGATCAGGAAAGCATTTCTCAATTCTAGATTTTGATGATCTGGGAACATGTGCTGACTGCTGCAGGGATGACTTAACTATTAAGGATATTGAGGTCAACTCATGCTTTTGACTTGTTGAGTTTGATACATAAAGATATCAATAAACCTTATACAATTGCATAGTGCAATTATAATGTATTCTGACATTTACTGATAATTCTTCTCATTACAGTTATGTGTTCTTGCTTAAAGACTGAGGAACTGTAAGTCGATCCTTTAACTAAAGGACTTCACCCACTTGTGTTTGTAACACAAGTATAGAGTATGGGTGTTTTGACGACCTTAGACATTATTAGTTTGGGGATCGTTATATTTGCTCCATGTATATTTGTACATTTTAATTTATTATGATAGTATGATGGTTCATTGATAAAGATGATCATCGTTTGTCCTCACTAATATGTGTCATCATACATTGTCATAACACGTATGAAAGTCTTAAGATTTATGTCGGTCTTGAGCATTTAAAGGTCATTGAGCATATATACAGATTGACCTTGTGCCTATGTCATTTAATTGCATACAGTTTTAGTATAGATATCTATGAAGTTTGACATGACATAGAGGGATATAAGTTTTTAATCTCATAAAAGTTCTTTAATGCAATTTGGCATTCATTTGGAGAACATAAAGGTTTTCTCTAATGCGGTTTGACATTTGGTGAGCGGAAATAAGTTTTCAATAGTGTTGTTTAGTATTTGGTGAGAGAAAAAGAGATTTCTCTAATGAAGTTTAGCATATGCGGTTTAGCATAAAGTTGGAGAAATTGAGACTTACAAACGAAGATGATATAATTTAGATCATAAAGGTATTATCGTAGTTTGTCACACTCTATTTTTCCATTCATGTTAGTGAGGTATTAGGTATACGTGATTGTATTGGATCTGTGTCACATATGACACATGCATCTGATACTTTTTGGTATCGAAAGCCTTGCAGGACAGAATAATGGACTTTCATTATCTTTGGATTAATTTTTTTTAAACTTAGTCGACTATTCAGTAGCGTGGCTTAACTGAATTTTTAAATTAGAGTTAAAACTGCAATTCATGCTTGTCCAAAGGGGAGATTGTTAGACATTTTTGTCTTTAATGACAATTTTGTCTTTCTCCCATAGTGTTGGACAACATTAATTGTATTTTATGGTTTTAAAATAAATTATCGATTAAGTTACATAATTTGATCCAGATAAAAATAATAAAGTGGCCCAATAAATGATATAGATTAATGGGTCGAAGTTCGAGTAGAAAATGGGTTCAATTAGTATAGACTGGGTTCATATCAACTTTATAATGGGGAAGTCCAATATGAAAGCTATATAAAAGTTAAGGTTTCATGCAGTTGCTTATATCAATCGTAAGCATAAGGAATCCTTGACCCGTTAGGGGAGTTTACATATTGAGAAAACTATAGAAAGATCTAGCCCATGTCTCGGTGAGCAGTTTCCACTAAAGGTCCCGGGAGATTCCAAGATGTTTGGAGCTCAGAATCGGCATTAGAATCAGAGATGGAACCGAAATCTAGGTATTCCGAATTACCTTCATTTTTTATCCTTTTATGTAGATCCAGGATACGTAATAAGGACTATACTACGTATTACAGTATTTGGTTTTTGCACCCAAACGTTGAGGACATTAATTATATGCAAGGACAATTGGCGTAGAGATGATCCTTTTTTTTTGGAAGATATGCAAATTTTGGACAACAATGTGTGATTGGAATGTTAACGTATTCACCAGGGAAGCTTTTGTTTTCATCAATTATCAGGTGACGTGAAAGGAATTTAAAAGAGTCATTACCAAGGTCTTGGGTAGCGGAGTGAAACCATTATTTTGTCAACCGGTTGGTCCTATCAACTAAAAGAATTTAGAAGACTGTTTTTTTGATAACTTTGTTAATGTTAGCTGGTTTTGCCCTACGATCATAAAAAATTATAAATTTGTTAATGTTAAGATGGTTTTGGACTACGGTCATAAAAAATTTCATTAACCACTCTGGAGGACATAGACGAGGTAGACCCTCCATATTCCTCCTACCGATTTTGCTTTGCATGGGGTGATTGACAAAGTTAAACAGTTATACATCAAAGAATCTAGAAGCCTACATATTCTCTAGGCAAGTCCCCTTATTTCCCACTTTATCGCCAGATTGACCATTTTTAACAATCTCCTAACTGAAACTGAAGCAACAGGGAATTTTAGTAGATTGAATGGGTGGCCAGGCAATTGGATTTGCTACAAACCCACTATTTGCACATGGAGCTTGCTTGGACGCAAGGCTTTAGAGATAGGCATAATTTAATTCTTACACTTGATTACAACACAAATTTAATTATGAGTTTATCTACTAGTACTATATTCAATCTACCTTTGTATATAACTGTAAAACCTTTTGTCAGAGAATGAGATAATGCACTACAAAAGAAACATTACAAAATTTGGCACATAAGAAGCCATTTTATTACAAAAGTTGGACCTACATTAATGATAATATTTTCGTTTTCTTTTTCTTCTTTATGGAGACTAACTATTACAGTTTAAGACGAGAAAGAAGTTGTATTCAGTACCATTGTTTCATCTTCTTATCAAAAATGCCCGGCCCATAGGTATACTTGAAAATTTCAACTAGGAGGGGAAACTGCAACCAAATGAAAAGTGTAACAGGAACACTAGCAAGCAAGACAATTGGGATGACAATATGCCATTGTTCGTCCAGGACTAT
>JANVCL010000008.1:26191104-26203454 GCA_026546855.1 Erythroxylum incrassatum
CATCTTTTCTCCCTTCTTTTTATTTTCTTCTTCTGATTTATATTCTTAATAAATGTGCAAAATCCATTTTGCCCTTTCAATATAAGCCTTATATTTTTTAACCTTAAGTGACTTGCCCAAAATACCCTTCCTCGCCGCGGCGAAGTCACAGAAATGGGGCACTCGTCACGACGTCACATTGGTACGTCGTGGCGAACCAATGGAAGTTCGCCGCGGTGACCACTAGCCTCGTCGCGACAAGAGTTCCAAAATCATAAATCCATCATCCAAGAATCAACAATCACATGCATTAAAACCTAATAACAAGCTAAACATACTCAAACACAAGAGGAGCCTCAATCCTTCATGTCACTACAATTTCAAGGAGATTGAACAAACTTTGCTAACATAACATCAGGCATATCAAAGCTTAGAACAAAATACATAAGGATGCTTATCATGCTTTCTCATTCATACAACATTTACACTTAACTTCAATTAACCTATGTCATAAAAATCCTACTGACCTTAACAATAATAATGAGCCCCAAAAATTAATCCATCAAACCTCATAATTCATTTAAATCATGCTTAATTCATCAAGAAAATTTTGGGGGCCAACAGCTAATTACTAGTATTCATCATCTTCATGGGATCGAATTGTACTTGTCAGCACTAGCTACAACTACGTCATGCACTTATAGTTATTACAATATTGAATCTCACAAAATAAGTTAATCAAGTTTAATCAAGTTTTTGACACCGTTGCTGGGGACTTTGACATTAGGAAAGCCTGAATGCTATCACTTTAGTCATTTTCATTTTATTTTTTATCTTTTTTTATCTTTGTTTTATTTTAATTTTACTTTTGTATTTATTTTATTTTACTTATATTTTATTGTATCTTACTGTATTTGCGTCTTATTAATTTAATTATCTTTTGAATTTCTCTATTTGATCTTAAGTTTATGGTCTAATGAAGGAATTATGATTCATTGTCATAGCCACATCTTACAATGGAAGGATGGAGTGAACAGTACTCTAATGGGAGCCAAAATATGTCTTTGCAAACTATGACATCACCATATAGGAGAGTAAGGTGTTCTCATAAGTTTTCGAAAGCTCAACCAATATTTAGGCAATGTCACAACATTCGTATGAGTTATTTCTACAATCATGAATGTTGAGCACCAACTTATAGATGGGAGCGACCTAGCATGTATAATCAACCTCATGGTGCAGTATATGAGAATAACTATAATTCAGAATGGAGCAACTCCTACGCTTATGGATGGAATAATTACACTTTAGCTACTTACTTACAAATCTAGAATCACGAAGATCTTAGAGATAAATTAATGGACATCCTTGCTGAAATGAAAGCTGACTGAAACAAAAAGGGTTAGCTTCATGAATGGAAGGATATAAATGAACTCCCAGTAGAAGAAGAAGCGAAAGAAGAAGGGAAAGTAAGTCTTAGAGATAAATTAATTATAATCCTTGCTAAAATGAAAGTTGACCGATGAGAATTCGAGAGTAAAGAAAAGATAAAGGATGGTTTCATGAATGAAGGGACATTTCAAAAAAAAAGCTTTTGAAAGAAAAAGAAAGCGTTATAAATCAATTAATTCAATACCTTGCCAAACTTAAAACTAGCTGGTGTGAATTTGAAGAAATAGTTTCTTCACTTAAATATCTTAGGTATAACGCAAAATATTATCTGAGCCTGTTAATGTAGTAGTGTGAAGAAAAGGCGACATTTGGCTTCATGGATGAAGAAGCATTCTAAGAAAATGAGGAGGTAACTGTTGTTGTTAACGAGGAGGACGAAAATATGACAAGGGTAGCATAAGTAGTAGAAGAAGAAATCTCCATCCAAGAAGAGAAAGTAGAGGAGTGGCAGGAGATAACTGAAGAATATGAGTTAGAAATCTCTGTTCAAGAAGAAGAAGATGATGATGATGAGAGGAAAGAGGAGGTTTTGGAGGAACTAGTGGAGGGGACAAGTAAGGAAATTACTGATGAGGCGTTGGTAGTAATCTTAAGTACAAAGGGTTCCCTCGTCCTCAAAGACAAATTGTTAGAGTTAGCTGATGATTCAGGAAGTTTCATTATCCCTCATTTTATTAACAGTTTGTCATTAAAAGGGCAATAATATAATTAAACTTAATACATTATGTCCTTTTGATCATCTTATAACATGTGCTTTGTTTAAAAGTTATAAAACCACTTTGTAGAGCAAAGGGTTGAAGGAAGCCATTGATTATTAATCCATGATGACATCAACGTGTAGGTTATGTCGACCTAAAGACATTAAGAAGTACTGCATAGCATAGGAAGCAACTCATGAGTTAGTTTTAATTTTATTTCAATTTCTATATTATTTTCTTTCTTTCATGTTAGTATATGATTTTATTTTTTGATTATGCTATTTCTTTTATATTTTGCAAGGTATGAGACAATTGGATGGATTCAAATCAAAAATCGTCATATGCCGGAAAGTACCAACTAAACCCTCTCACTTATTATACATGTATATATTGTGTATATTAAGGACAATGTACAACTTTAAATGTGGGGATGGGTTTATTCAATTTTTAACACTTTACTTTAAGCTTATTGTAATTTGATTATCAATTCTATCAACTGATATTCTAAATTGGTTGAAATCTGTCTATGAATATTGTGTTTCATTGTTGAATGTTGTTTGAATTGGTATGTAAAAGGATGATGGTTAGAACGAAATTAGTTTTCTAAGTTATATTTTTCATAATCATTGAAATATTCAAGTTGAATGAAATTGCATATTATTTACATACATATATACCCATTTTTTGTGAGCTTTTGAGCCTAAAGAACACATTTTCAAAATTTTTAAATCTATTGTTATTTTTTCACATATATGATATTGTGCATAGTAGGATAATTCTAGAACTTGCTTTTATTATGCATATTGAAACCATATTTGTTAAATTAGGAGCATTAATATGATGAAGGCACTTATATTCAACAATCCACTTTAGCCTATTTTGTTGGAAATTACCATACTCAAAAATTTATCTTTAGGAATAACCAAGTTGAGCCTTAGCCTTTTTCATTGACTAAACCTACATATTAACCTTTATCCTATTTTTCTTTGAAGGCCTATTTATTGTTTTAAACATTGAAGGTTATTTACATTATTTACTTATTGAAACTTGAAATTTGTGAAAGGAACCATATTTGTTAAATTGCAGTATTGATTGTTTAATTTTAAAAAAGGAAAGAGAAAAAAGAAGAAAAATAAAAAGGAAAAAAGAAGAAAAAATAAAAAATAAAAAATATGGTACCAATATAATTGTGATGAAACGATCAATATGCTTTGTAAACAAATCTTGTAGTATTTCTTTGATTAAATTTCCTTCACTGAACCCCTTTTATTGTTCCATTCATATTGTACCTAAACCCCATTACATCCTATAGAAAGACCTTTGATTTTTGTTTCTAGTTTTTACATAAGTGGTGGAGATGTGATTTTATTACAAGCATATGGTAAGAATTCTACCATGCATGCATTGAGAGTTTTGAGACTTTTCACCCTAAACATTTGACTGCATTGAGCAAAATCTTGGAGAGGGTGTAAAGAGATATGCTTTTGATTCAATACGATTGTTGATGTGATTATTATTAATATTACTTAGGAAACTAATTTTAGGACAACTTGATTCTAATTGTATGTTAATTTGATTCCATAGGATATGATGATGTATAGTATGAATGGACAAATTGAGTTTGATGATGGATTGATGTTGTGAAATGTATAATTTAGATTATATTTACTTGAGGACAAGCAAAAGCTTAAAGGTAGAGATATTTGATAAATGCATAATTGATTATAATTTTACCTCATATGTGATGTGTTTTTGTTTTATTTTTAATACTTTTAGTGTATATTTGGTATTTAATCCTCTTCAAGTGTGTTTACAGAGCATAATTGCCTTCATAGACTAAAAGGAGAAGAATTCGAATGATATCATGACAGAAATTGAAGATTTGAAGTACATAAAAGATTCACGGCCTTGCATTTCCCTAAGCCCATGCATCTTCACGATTCTTGTAATTTTTAGGTATGCACGGTTGCGCATTAAACCATGCATCTCCCCATAACACTAAATTTTAATATAAAGGACGTGTTTGAAGGCAATGGGAGTTAGCAGTCATAAAGGAGACATTGGGAGGTGATTTCCATACATGGAGTTCATTCTCAAGGGGCGATTTTGGTCCATAGAAGTGGAAAATATGAAGAAATCATTGACAGATCCATCGAAATATAAGATCAAACTCCTCCATCATGAGAAATTCAATAGAAGACAATCACGGAGATTTAGAATTATGAACCCATTGGTTTCTATTTGTTTTTCCTTCAATGTATGTTTGATTTCGTGTTCCATTATACGTAACTAAATATCTAATTAGTATTTAGGTTAGATGAACCTTATGTTAAAACTTTGATATGATTTGATTCTTTTATTAGTGCAATTGGTTTGATTGTTATATTGGATCCGATTACATGTTTCATTTATAATCTGATTTCATACATAAAGATTGAGAAATCCTAGGTTGAATAGATCTATCGTAATTGGAAGGAGTTGATTGCAACTCTAGAGATAGGATGACATAAATCTTCTGAATTAGGGTTAAACCTAATAAAGGGATTTATAAATCAGTAAAGCAATCCTAAAAACTTTAACTTGAGTAATTCGGTTGAAAACCTTAGGATTAGTTGTTAGTAGACTTAAGGTTAGCCATTAGTATACCATAAGAATCTCCATGGTCCAATAAATCAATAAAACAATTGCATAATAAAAGATCAATCTGTTAAGGGTTTAGGGAGATTCAAAACCTAGATACTAATTCTAGATATTGATAATTTCCTAAGTGCTTGCTTAATTCTTTATTCAATTTCGTTACCTATTTTATTTTACTTGCCATAATTTAGTTTCTTCTCATTAAAAACCTAAAATCAATTCTTAGACTAGATAATAGGGAAGGGTAATTATTAGTATTCCTTATCTTCGTGGGATCGACTCGTACTTGTCGGTACTAGCTACAATTACACCGTGCACTTGTGGTTATTACAATATTGATTGTCACAAAATAAGTCAATCACAAAGGTAAGGAGAAGAACATCTAAAAAGATTCATCACTAGTAAAACCTTATATTTTTCATATACCCTTCTCTTAAGGTCTTAAGGAAAATATATAAACAATTTAAGAAGTTTTTATAATTTTTTTGTAGCTATATATAAACATCCATATGTAGCTCCTTAGTATAAATACCTACCATACTAAATTACTTAATGAAATCATCACTAAAAGAAGGAGATTGGAAGAGTTTAATATGATTGATTAAATTGAGGAATATGGTTTTGTTATCCAGAACAAATTATTACTAAAACTTAAGTGTCAAAGACTCCATACACTGTCAGTAATGTTGGTTTCTTTAATGCTTTATGTGATTTTGGTGCTAGTATATACTTGATGCCTTGTTCAATTGCTAACAAATTGATTCCTTAATCTTTAACACTAAACACTATATAACCTTACATTTAATTAATTGTTTTGTTAAACTCACTTTGAGCATATTAGAAAACATACTAGTTAAGGTTAAAAAACTCTTCCTATTAATTTTGTCGTCCTTGAAATGAAAGAGAATGTTATCTTAGGAAGACCTTTTCTGTAAAACTCCAAACCTTTCCTTTCATTGAATATAAATTTTTTATTTTAAGTGAATAGAGATTTCAGATGAATAGTAAATATAGGCGAATAGTCATTTTTAGGGGATCCAACCCTAAAATATTGAAAATTATCTCAAATAAGTATTAGAGTCCAATGATACTGAAACAGATCAAAATAAGTCCAAATGAATTTTAGGAGTTCCAAAAGTTTAGGATTAAAATGCTCTTTTTAGAAAATAATGAGTATTGATGATTTTAAACCCATTTGAATTTTTTTAAAAGCATTCAATCAATAGGTATTGACCCTAATTAGAGTATTTTATAGTCAATTTGATAATAAGACAGTTACGAAATATTTTTGGAATGTAATTTGGCTAGTTGGTGAATTAAACTCAATAAGGTCAATTTGGTCTTTTTGTATAAAATTAGTATATTAATGAGTCATTAGAGTGGACTAATATGAAGGTGACATGTGCAATGCACTAAAGGAGTATAAAAAGTCAAAAGTAAGACAAGGTTTCTTCATTTAAGTGTGTAGCCATGAGAGACCAAAATAAAAGAAGAAAAGGAGAGAAACCAAGGGTGACTTATGGCCAAGCTTGAGAGGAATAAGGGTACAACCATTTTTTGTAGGTTTTGATGGAGATTTGGAAGAGATCTTGATCAAGTAAAAGTGCTCATCAAATACCTAAGAGATTGGAAGATAAATTGGTAAGTTTGCCTAGCTTAAATTTCTAGATTTGTGGGATGGATGTATTTAAGATAAATGGTGATTTTTCACTTGCCATAGAGTAGATAATGAGTTTGAAAGCATTTAAAGGTTGAAAACAAGAAAATAAACCAAGAAAATCAAGATAGGAGGAATTGTCCGTGGCTAGTTTTTTTTAATGTGATTCGATCCAAAATCCTATTTTGATGTTTCATCATGTTCATTGTGTGGTTTTGATGCTAATGAAGTAAAGAACTGAAAAAAAAATTAATTGGAAAAGTTTTATGTAAGATATGTTAAGTTTAGCCTTAAGGGCATTTTTAGTATATATGTTAAGTTTAGCCTTAAGGGCATTTTTAGTATAAAAGTATGGTTATGAAGTAATAACCATGTGAATGTGATTAAGGATGGTCATTAAGTGTATTTGTATCATTGAAATTGTTAAATGAAGTTTTTTGTAATTATTTGAAAAAAATTAGTATATGGTATGTATGTAGAAAGTAATGAAGTTGAAATGACTTATGATGTGTTGGATGATGTTTGGCATGAATCTTAGGTGAATTGTGTGGTAAAATTGGAAAGAAATGAAAGGATGATGTGTGTGTGTGTGTGTGTGTGGTGAGGACAATTCAACCTTAAAGAGGAAATCGAGTTGTTCAACTTTGATTATGGTTATAGTGAATTAATTGGGTTAGATAGTGTTTTGAAGAAATTGGTTAGTTAGAATGGGTAAAAGATGGTATTTAAGTGATTTTCGAAGTTAGGCTTTGAAATAGAGAACAATAGGTTAGCTTACGGAAGTAAGCAGAAATACGATTAACATACATATTACATGATTAAATACTAATCTCAAATTTGGTTAAACTAAATATACAACTTTAAATGCCTTATTTCTTAATTTGGAAATAAATGCCTAAGAAAAATGCGCTTTGTGTAGGTAAAATAAAGGCACATAATGCGTGAGTGTGCTTGGTGATAAGTTATAAAACTGTGAGTGTATTTTAAATTGGTTTTATGAAAATGATTTCTATTCTATCATGAAGTGAATATCGATTATGAGGTTTATGTGAATGATGCATTACAAGTGAGTATTGCTAGTATAAATTGATTTCTATTCTATCATGAAGTGAATATTGATTATGAGTTTTATGTGAATGATGCATTACAAGTGAATATTGCTAGTATAAATTTATGTTTTAGCAATATATGAATTGCTGTTTGAAAATTAAATCTTATATGAATTGAGTTTACATTTAGATGATGTTATTGGTTGATAAAAAGGAAATGCATTTTAGCTTATGGTACACCGATAGGTTTTATACATATTATAGTTTATGGTTGCATTCCATAAGTTCTTGTCGTTTACATTGTATGAATGCACCCATTTAACCCATAAAGATTGTTTATCTGATAGTAGTCTCTATATTCTTTTTATAAGAAGGACATAATTAAGCATTATGATTGGATGAACACCTAATCCGTCAAGTTCCTTGGGCTTACACACTTTAAACTAGCTGACTTTCCAGCTATCTCTACCATTTGTAGACCAGAGGAAATTTCTAAAGAGTTTATCTATCATTTTAGTCACTGCTTTAGGAAATACAACATGTGCAGCCCAACAATTGGTAAGTGAGGAGAGTATAGAATTTACCAATTGACATCTACCTGTTTAGAAAGAGTCATGAAGCTCCAATTCTGTATTTCGTTCTTAATTTTATTCAAGAGAGGCTTAAAATTGAAGAATATAGGCTTGATGGAAGAGATAGGAACACCAAGATATGTGATAGGAAGATGAGATTCCTTTAAGTCTGTGATGGAAGAGATCTTTGCAGACAAGTGAGTATCACTTACAAAGATGAAGAAGTTGGATTTTTCACTATTGATAAGTAGACCAGAGTTCTTAAAAATCTTGTAGGCTTTTGATTTTATGGAGACTAATTTGATATCTGCTTTAGAGAAGATAAAAACATCATCAACAAAGATAAGGCTAATAATGTTGATGTTTTTACATTTGGAATGAAACTTGAAGCTTAAATTTATGATGATGGTTTTTTTTAGGATTCTTGTGAAAACTTCATATACCAAAGAGAAAAAATAAGGGGAAATAAGATCCCCTTATCTGATGCCTCTAACTGTGTGAATAGGTCTAGAAGGTTATCCATTAACATGAATTCTGTAGGAAACAAAAATGATACATTAAGAAACCCATTCAATGAAAATTTCTAGAAAGCCAAAAGCCCTTAATGTGTTTAGGATGAAACTCTAATCGACAGTGTCATAAGCTTTCTCAAAATCAATTTTAAAAGCACAATTTTTACCATTATTTCTATTGTTGTATTGCTTAAATAATTCTTAAACAAAAGCAATTGAGTAGGATCATTTAGACTAGGAAGAATGGATTTCAGCATTTTTACAATCACCTTAAAGATTATCTTGTATATGGAAGAACAACAAGAAGTAGGCCTAAAGTCTCTTAGAGACTTATGTTCCTCAGCTTTAGGAATTAAGGTAATAAAAGTCTTACTAAGCTCTCTAAGTAGTTTTTTATTAATGAAAAACTCTTGAACAACTTCAATTACTATTTTCCTTATGATGCACCAATTTTCAATAAAAAAGAAGATGTTGAAACTATTAGGACTAGGTGCTCTGCATTGAGCTAGAGAATTGATGACATTTTCATTCTCAATTATTGAGAAAGGTAGAGAAGAGCTTCCATTTCATTTGCATTCAGTATGTGTTGGACAATTTCTTTTATGAGTTTGACTGATGATGAAGCTAGAGAGTAAGTATCTAGCAATTAAGTGAAATAGTTTTCAACTTCATGTGTAAATTGAGACTAAGTATGAAGTATAGTTCCATTTGATTCCAGAGTTACTATTCTATTGGAAGCCTTCCCTATTAACGCTTATCTATGAAAGAATGAGGTGTTCTTATCTCTATCTTGTTTCCATTTGATTTTAAATCTCTATTTCTAGAGTGGGTAATCAAAATCAACAACCTAAATATAACTATTCAAGGCTTGTTTTTTCTGCTTATTGGATAATAAGGTTGGTGGGGTTGAGGTATAGGTCATTCTAAACTTTTTCAAGATTTGATTTTATAGTGTTCAGGAGATGATGAAAGTTTCCAACATTGGCTTTATGGAATGACTTAATTTCCTCACTAATATAGCTTAGTTCTTTGAGCATTGAAATTTTTTATATCACTGAAGTGAGTAGTGAGGCCTCTCTTAACAACTTATTTGAAACTTGAAATATTCATAAGGAAGTTGTTAAAACAAAATGGATGTCTAATATCTGGTTGCAGTGAATCAAAATGCATAACTACTGGAGCGTGATTAGAGACATTAGGATTATGAAAGAATGATTTTAAATTAGGAAATTCCTATAACCAGGAGAAGTTGGAAAGGCCTATATCCAACTTTTTTCCTAAGAAGGTATTTTCCTTATGCTTATTACTCTAAGTATAGAAGTTGCCACCACTAAGTAAGTTACTATTGTGTTGAAACAATTTTTTAAAATCATCACATAAAGGCTTGTTAAAGTGATAACCATTTGCCATATCATGATGAATTGTAGAGTTGAAATCTCCTATCAATAACCATGAGTGATGAGGCCTTGAGAGATATCAAAGAGTTTTTTTCCATAAGGACATTCTATGAAAGATGTAATTGAGGGCACAGATGATGGAAATGTCTAAAGGTATATTTAATCTTCTAAGTTTCACCTTTAAATATATAAACTGATCACAAATAATAGAATTGATCACCTTCATTTTAACATTGTTGTATAGAACCAAAATTCTCCCATTAGGGTGAGATTTATGATTGGAGATACCTTTCCAGTATATAGGTAACATAGATAGGATGTTGCAGTAATTCCATTTCAATTTAGTTTACAAAATTTCCAGCAAAATGAGTTTGTTATCAATAACAAAATCTTTAACTGCTTGTCACTTAGAGGGGACATTTAAACCCCTTACATTTTAGGAGGAGATTGTCATACTTTAAAAGCAAAAGAAGACTGATTCTTCTTTCTGCTTGACTTCCTTCTAGTAACAGTATGGAAATCCACTTCAAGAACTACAACTTTACTTATGTGACCATTATCCTCTTTATTAGGAGTGTAATTAATTGGATCCTTACCAGATATAAGCTCCAATGTTGGGATTAGAGTTATAGTAGCAGGATTTTCATCTTCTTTACTAAGTTGCAACAATAATTGAGATTCAATGTTGGAGTATTGATTATACGAGTCATATAATCACTAGGACAACAGCTCAACATACTATTGTTAGATTTATGCTTTAATGATGGAGTTTCCTCATTCATTGAAATTGGATTTTCTTCTAAAAGTGTTGGATTATAAGATGAGATGCTTCTTCCTCTTGCTCCATGTTTCCTTCCTCTTACATAAGTTCCCATTAGTTTACAGTTTTGAACATTTTTCCTGTTGGTTGCCAATTCTCCTTAGCCTTTAAGTTAGGAGGCTTCTAAGCATATGTAATTTTAACCTTATCCTTAATTTGTTCAAGGTTGCCATTTAATTTCATAATTGAGACCTCTTAAGGTAGGTCTGCTAATGCATCAATAGTAACACAAATCCTGGGAAAGTTTATGCTTTTTGTTTCAGTTGTAGCTTGATCAAGGCATAAAGGTCTACCAGTGGAGCTTGCTATGTAACTCAGGCCATTAGTTGTCCAGTATTCAAGTGGAATATCATGAATGCAAATCTAAAGGGGGTATTGGTTAGCCTAATTTCCTCAAATCTAACTCCAGGTCTCTAAGGATGAACTAAAAAAGGATTGTTACTAACATGCCATTGTCTTGATTTGATTACCTCTAACATGTGTTCAGAAGAGTTAAACTTAAAGAAAAATTTCATAATTATTCATAATTATTTAAAGAAGGCTAAACTGCTTCTAGTTGTTAGTAGCCCATGCTTTAAGGCACTCACTTATTAAGGAAGAAACCAACAATGGTGGATTTCCATTTTTGAACACCAGCCTAAAGAATGGAGATAGGTGTAGAGACAAATTGGTGATTCAAAGTGGCATTGGTTAGATAAAAGGAAAACTTGGCTTCAAGATTGTGATTTCCAATAACTTGAACCAATGTGTGCTTAACTGAAGAAGCTAAGGCTATAAGAGGTTCTAAGGTGGAAGCAGGTGGAGGATGAAGAGTGCTAGGTAGGTTGAGGGATAGGGGGAAGAGTTTACCAAAGGCAAGAAATGTATTGAAAGTGTAGATATGATAATTGATTGATGGTTAAATGTAAGGACTGAAAGGTAAAGACAATTATAGAAGGAAGTGCACCGAATAAGCTATAATTGAGGGAGATGGAAAGAAGGAAAAGGAGAGATGTAACATCCCGTTCCCATACTGAGAGTTAGAACCCTAAAATTCGGTACATATGAGATCAAAGAGAGATTAAGAAAAATGCATTTCATGCTCATGCATAATATTAGCATAAACGCACATGAATTTGAATTTTTGCACACATTAAAATAATTGTTCATGCACTCAATTGACATGTTTTGGGTATAAATGGTTGTTTTAATGTGAATATGATGCGATTTATGGTTTTGTGTCTTAAAAATTGAGTAAGAATGTATAAGTAGTGAATTAGAATTTTTGGTGAAAATTTGGGAATTTTCTAGAACTTAAAGGTATTTTTGGACTAGAAAAAATGTCAAATGGCAGAGTAATTGATGAATAGTGATAGAAATAAATGTCAAATGGCAATAGAATGTTTAATATGTGGCATTAAGATTTAATGACTTATGTCATTGAAAATTAGAAGACAATTGGGTTAAAAATTGGAGACAAAATGGACTAGTCATTAAAGTGGACGAAATGGAGCCATAGGGAAGTGACATGTGTCACTTGCCACACCACATGTTAATTCACGAATTTATCAAGTGAAAGACCATGTTTTGGGTCTTTC
>JANVCL010000008.1:26205661-26219617 GCA_026546855.1 Erythroxylum incrassatum
TAAGAAGAATACCCCGTTAAGCCAACGGGAGTATACCTGCAGCATTCAAGTGAAGGATAGAGGTCGGGATCAGTTCGCGTCTGCATTGCATATTTCTCTATTTTATATTGAATTGTATATTCCGCATTTTTTGTATAACTTTGTGTTTTGAAACGACTCAAGTGTTTGTATTTGTGAAAGGGCCCAAATGGCCATATGAGAAATTTGTAAAGTACCTTGTATGATTGGAAAGGGCTTATGCCCTATTTGGTTATTTGACTTCCGCATGTGTGTTTGTGTTTCAAAAAATATATATACCAATTTTCGAGTGATTGAGTGCTTTAGCATGCCACCCTCGCAGGGCACGAACTCGGATATTACCATCGATGTCGGGTTCGGGTCATTGCGGGAGTGAGGTGCTACATTTATGCTTTGCATGCATCTAACTTATTCCTCAAACAATCCATGCCAGGGTATTCACCTTTATATCACATTCGAGAACATATCACCCGAGACATTTGTAGCAAAAGTTACGGCATTCGCACTGAGACATGTACATTACAAGTGAGGGCATAAACGTGTTGGCTTCTTTTGGTCATAACGATGTGCCATAGGCATCCGATATCGACTGGAGAGGAGAACGAAGCATGCCTTATAAGGATGTGGAAACCTCTCCCTAGCAGATGCGTTTTCTATGCCCTAACGCACCGGATCCCATCAGAACTCTAAAATTAAACGTGCTAGGGCTAGAGCAGTACCAGGATGGGTGACCTCCTGGGAAGTCCTGTGGAAACTTTTCATTCATTCCTTACGGGTCAGAAGGGGAAAAGCAAAACCGTGCGGGTGCGAAGCCCTAGAGGCCGAGGCCCAAAGCGGACAATATCTGCAAACGGGTGGGCGCGAGGCCCGAGAGGCTGAGGTCCTACAATTGGTATCAGAGACAGTACCCGAGCGATGTGTCAGCGAGGACGTTTGGCCCTCCTGAGGGGGGGAGGATGCGCCATAGGCATCTCATATCAACTGGAGAGGAGAACGAAGCATGCCTTATAAGGATGTGGAAACCTCTTCCTTGCAGACGCGTTTTCCATGCCCTAACACACCGGATCCCATTAGAATTTTGAAGTTAAACGTAATAGGGCCAGAGCAGTACTAGGATGGGTGACCTCCTGGGAAGTCCTGTGGAAACTTTTCATCCCTTCTCTACGGGTTAGAAGGAAAAAAAGCAAAACTGTGCGGGTGTGAGGCCCTAGAGGCTGAAGCCCAAAGCGGATAATATTTGCAAGCGAGTGAGCGCGAGGCCCGAGAGGCCGAGGTCCTACGCAATATGTATATGAATGATGTTGTAATGTAAAGACATTATGACTACAATGTTTTGTTTTTGAATTTGGGCCTAAGTGACTAGTGAAATTCTGATGAGTTGTGTATTGGTTGTAACATCACGTTTGAAAATGGTTATGAATAAAATGGGCCGAAATTTGATTATTGATTTCCGCATACGCATGCATTGAAATTTTTTTTTGCAATAAGTTCGATTGTTGACTATTTTAGCATGGCACCCTCGTGGGGTACATACTCAGATATCACTCAGGATGACAGATATATGTCTGGAGAGAGTAGGGTGCTACAAGAGATATGTTGAGGTAATAAAGGGAATGAAATTTAGAAGAATGCAAACTTAACAGGAAGTAAAGCAAGCAAGAAGTAGCCGCGAAGAAAAGATGACATAAGAGGAAACAACTACCAGAAGAAGCTAACAAAGATAATCCTGAGTCTTTTTGGTGGAGATGATTGGATACAAGTTACGTTTATATGAAAATCTTGATTAACATAACCTATGCATTTTAAAAGTTAATGACATATTATTGGAAGATATATTCATATAAAAATGTATTTCTTAAGTTTCTTAACAAATACTTTTAGGGCTTGTTTATTTATATTTATCTTTTTAGTTTTCAAATTTAGTAAAAAAATAATTTATTTGAGTTTTTGATGTTTGTTTTAAGTTTTGGTTTCTTCCAAATCTCAAAAAAATTATGAAAACTACAAAAAGTGATAAAAATTCTTTTTTTTTGCATAATTTGATTTACTATCAGCTAAATATATTCTATTAATTAGTAATAAAAATTATGAATAATTTAATTTAATATTATATTCAATTAATTAAAATTATGAATAATTTAGTTTAATATAATAAAATAAAATCAATTGTTAATAATGAATATATTTAAATTTAAAATATCTTCAAAATATATAAGTTTTAAATAAAATTTTGATTTAATAAGTAAAAAATTTAAAATAAATATTAACATATAGATAAAGTTTAATTTTGAAATTATTTATTTTGATAAAATAAAATAAATTTTATCTATAATTTATTAATAAATATTAGATAAAATATTAAAATAAAATTAATATAATAGTTATTAATAAATAGGATTAAATTTAAAATATCTTCAAAATATATAAGTTTCAAATAAAATTTTGATTTAAAAGTAAAATATATTTAAAATAAATATTAATTTATAAATAAAACTTAAAATTATTTATTTTAATAAAATAAACTAATTATTATTAATAATTTGTCAATAAATATTATATAAGATATTAAAATAAGTTTAATTAATTAAAAATAAATCAACAGTAGTAAAAATATAATTATATTGATATTAATAATTAAACAAATGTTTTTCTTTATTTAAAAGAAAAATTAAAAACTAGAATTATAGCCAAACCAATGTAGAAAAGATCAGAGAGAAAATCGAAGGTATGATAATAATATCCATCGCCAGTACCTTTTGGTTTATAAAGCACACCTCCTCTGTCGTGCGTGGGCGTTTGTTTTTCCCTATTTAGTCATACAGTAATTAGTGCACCTTATTCCGCTTATAAGTGCCGACTCTGTGCTCCAACTTGGGTCTTGATTCCCAAGCCCTAACACTTCCTTTTTCTCCAGTCTTTTCTCGTCATCGCTTTATCTTGCAGGTGCTTTCGATTGTTATCTACCTGAAATTTTAATGGTACGTCGATCGCTTTATTTTCTCTTTCTCTTTCTCTTTCTGTTCTTGCTTCTTATTGTTTTCATTTCGCTGGTGAGTAAATGTGGATAAGACACGTGCAGTGACTGCGATTTTTGGATTGTGGCGTTTTCTTTTATGTTGTTCATGGTGTAGGTTTTCTTGCGCGTTAAGTTTGATGTGCAGTTATCAGTAGATATAATCTGGTGAAAGTTGAGCTACTTGATTTCTAGTCTTTTTGTTCGAGAAATTGTCAGATTGATGAGAAGTGCACTGAATTTTTACTTTTAACCTTGATTTGATGAAGCAGATATGCGGAATTGATTGAGCATTTAACTGTATATACAATTATGTTGTGCAAACCAATGTGCGATGTGCATGAAATTATTTCACTTATATGACAGGAACTATGAAATGGTTGTTCTATTCTTCCCACCAGAATCCTTCCGATTTTTGTTTTGATAGTTATCTTATCTATATATATATATATATATATATCAAATTCTTGATCTTTTCTTTTTTCCTTTTGTTTTGATTATTATTTTTAACTCTTGCTACATAATTTTATCTCACCTAAGTCCTCAGCTGATTCAAAGAAAGTTTTATTTGTATGCAGATAACCCATTGTTTGATATGCAGTTGCAGTTATTTTAATTGATAGGTGGATCACATCGATACTCTTTTGGAGTTGAGTATTTGTACCACATAATGGGATTTGATAATGAATGCATACCTAATATTCATTCTCTAGCTGGGGAGTATTTTTGTCCTGTTTGTCGTCTACTAGTATACCCAAATGAAGCATTACAGTCACAGTGCACTCACCTGTATTGTAAACCATGCCTAACATACGTTGTGAGCACAACCCGCGCTTGCCCCTATGACGGCTACTTAGTCACGGAAGCAGATGCCAAGGTTTCTTCTCACACCAAAAAGTTGTTAAGGGGGATTTTGTCGACATTTTATTTATTCACTCTCTAAATGACTCATTTCAATTTATTTTTTGCAGCCGCTTGTTGAATCCAACAAAACACTTGCTGAAACCATAGGGAAGGTAACGGTTCATTGTCTATACCATAGGAGTGGTTGTACGTGGCAGGGACCTCTATCAGAGTGCACAAATCATTGTTCTGCATGTGCCTTTGGCAATTCCCCTGTTGTATGCAACAGATGTGCTGTTCAAATTGTGCATCGCCAAGTGCAGGAACATGCACAAAATTGTCCTGTGAGTTCGAAAATTTTGGATCTTGGGGCTTTAGATATGGTTTCTGCCCATGCATTTTAGAAGTTTGACTTTTGTTCTCTTGTATTCCCTGTTAGGGCGTGCAACTTCAAACACAGCATTCCGAGGGTCAGAGTGCTGCCACTACGGGGGCAGGACCTACGTCTGATCAGACGCAGGCTGCTACCCAGGTAGGAATGGCTATTACTCAGGTTCAATCTGTGGCCTCCTCACAACCTGGACAAGATCCAAATGCACAAGCTAATGTGACTTCTCAGGCCCATCCTGGGCTACAAACAGCTGCACCAACAGGAGACCAATGGTATCAACAGCAACAGCAATATCAACAATACTACCAGAGTTATCCTGGGTATGACCCATATCAACAACATTATCAACATTACTACCCATATCAACAGCAACCAGTTGCGCAATCCCAGCAGCCTCAGACGTACATTCAGCCTCAACATCCACAAGCTCAGCAACAAACACATCTGCAAGTTCAACCACAGGTGCCACAAACACAACCACTTTCTCAACCTCCACCACATCCCTCTCACAGTCAGCTTCCTGTTGTCTCTCAACCCCATAACCAGGCCCAATTCAGTCTACAACAGCAAACTCACCCTGAAATTCAGCCACAATCTCATGTTCAACAACAGTCACATTTGCCAATTCATGGCCACCCACCCCCTCAAGCTCAGTCCCATCCCCAAGCACAAATAGTTCAGTCATATCCACAGAGCATGCAAATGCCTCAAAATCAGCAGCCTCAACAGCAGATGCAACATCTACAGCCCCAAAGTCAAGTACAGACTCATTCACAGTTCTACCCCCAACATCATCCAGCGCCTCAACCTCTACCTGTTTCACATACGACACAGATGCATGCTCAACATCATCTTCACCCCAACCAACCTGTGAATCCTATTATTCAGCCTCAGGCACATCACCTATCAGCTAATGCAGTCACAGGTCATCATTCTTATCCACAGGCCCAGCCTCAGCAAGTTCAGGTAGGAAACCGGTATCAGCAAATAGATTTTCATCCTCAAAGTGGATCCCAACTTCAGTCACAACATCCAGGTCAGATGCAGTTTCAGTTGCCACAACAGCATCCTCTACGACCACCACCTCAGGCTACATTTCAAAACTTGCAACAACCAGGTTTATTACCTGTACATGACCAACCACCAAATGCTCCTCCATTACAACAGCTTCCGGCTCATTCTCACAGTCATCAACCAGTAGTTCCTGTCCACCAACGACCTGTAATGCAACCAGTTCAGCCTCCAATGAATCAGCAATATTTACAGCAGCAACAGCCTTCATCTGGACAACCTTTAGGGCCAGGACAGAATCAGAAAAATCAGCTAGTTCCTTATATACAACAAGAAGTGCATGCACAGTCCCCAATTCGGCCCCAGTGCCCACCACAATTGTTGCAAAAGCAGCCACAGCAGAATATTGCATTAACACCTGGCATGTTGAACCATCAAAGTGTTACCGGAGGGCCTCCAGTGCTACCTCATGGAGTGCCAACACTGCCATATCCACAATCCCCTGGTGGCACTCATCTCAGGCCAGTGCAGGTTGGTGTTAATCAACATTCAGGAAATTTTCTCAGGACAAACAATCAAGTGCCATTGCTGTCTGAACTACACTATGGGGCTGGCTCAAAACCAATGTCTGATAGATCTGATGGCATGGATGATAAGGGTGTAGAAGCTGAAAAATTCTCTCAGAAAGCTGTTACAAGGGATATGGATGATTCTGACACCGTTTCTGGTATTAAAGCTGATACTGGTGCCATAAAAAATGTGAAATCTGAAAGTGATATCAAACTGGTGGATGAGGAGAATAAAGCCATTGGAGAAGCTACACAAATTGCAAATGGAGGGCATTGGAGTAAGACAGTGAAAGAAGAGGCTATAGAGGGTACTGGTGAGCAGAAAGATGCATCAGATGCCAACCACAAAAAGATACAGAGTTCTGTGTCAGATGGGAAAGAAATGAAAGAAACATCTCTACTTAAAGCTCCCATAATGCAGGAATGTGAACACACTGAAGAACAGGTTGAAAAATTGCAGGAGCAAAAGGGAGCTCCTGAAATTTCTGGAGGCCATTCTGTATTTGGTCAAATACAAGGTGCTGGTTTACTACAGCTTTCTCATACAGTACAAGTTCCTGATGAAAGGAAGCAACATCCTCCCCAAAGTTATTATGGGCCTCCTGTTCTTCAGAAAAAGTCTGTTTTGCCTTTGCAAGTACCTTCTCCTGGATTTCCACATAACACACAGTCATCAGGGCATGTTCCTCAACTCAGGCCTTTGGATCCTGTTCGTATACCTCATTTCGGTCAGGCTTTAAATTCACTGCCTGAACATTCTCAGCATCCTATGTACAAGCAGCCTTATGGACCAGAAGTTTTACCTGCTGGCTTCCCAGGCCCAGGTTCTACTTCGGCTTTTGGGAGGGGATCAGGTCTTCATGCTCGTCCACCAGGGCCATATAATCAAGATCATACTCCTCCTACTGAAGTTGAGCACATCCTGCCTCCAAAGCAGAGGAACAATGCCGATGATAGAAGATTGGATCCATTTGGGCTGAATTCCGACATGTATTCAAACAAAATGAGATCAAATGGAGCCATAGCTCGTGATTCCTCATCAACACTAGGTTTGCGTGATGACCCATCCAAAACTTTTCCAGATGAGCATTTGATTCCCTTACCCCAAGACCCAACGAGGCGCACCATTGATGATGATCTTAAACATATTCCAAATTTAGATGTTGACCGTGCTCATAAATTTGGCGGTAAATTTACCTCCTCTGGGTCTTTGGATAAGGTTCATCATGGTGTTGGTATGGACATAGCACAAGGACCTCCTGGCAAGGTTCCGTATAGTTTGAATCATGATTCTGGTTACAAATTTGAACCCCCAGCTAGCTCTGTCCCAACAAGATTTATACCTCCTTTTCATCATGATGGCATGTTGCATCCTAGTGATGTAGGAAGAAGTCCAGTTGGTTTCAGCGAAAGTGCTCGAAAAATGTCAAATTCTGGTCGTGTTTATCCGGAATATTTTGGATCAGGTCCTGGGTATGGTAATTGGCATAGAGATCGCTTGGTGCCAAGGAGTCCAGGCGGAGATTATCCTCGCTTATCCTTTCATCGATTTGGGGCTCATCCTGGCCCAGATGATATTAGTAGCGTTGAATTAAACCAATTTGGGGGACCAATTAGCAGTTCATTTCATGACAGCAAGTTTCACGGTCCTCCAGGGAATTTCCACAGGGGTGAGTTTGAGAGCCCTGGCAACTTGCCTCTCAGGAGTCGACATCATGATGGGCTGCCCCACCATTTGTATAGGGGAGAGCATGTTGACCCTCATGAATTGCCTAGTAATTTGCAAAGGGGAGAATCATTTGGTTTTGGTGCTTACCCGGGTCATGCAAGGATGGGAAATTTTGTTGACCCTGCTCATCCAAGATTTGGTGAGCCAGGATTTAGAAGAAACTTTGCAGTTAAGTTTAAATTTCTTCAGCTTTTTTCATTGTATCAATGTCGTGTTTTTTTAGTGCACTGTTTCTGAAAAGTATTTACTTAATATGCTTCAATGGTGAGAACATGCTGTTATTTTCTTGAATTGACATTTCATATTGTGTAGTCCTTGTACGTTCGTTGGTTGATTGTAAATGTTTTTTTTTTTCCATTCTGGTTCTTCTTAGGGTGACTTGGAACCTTATGAGAATTCAAGAAAGAGGAAGCCGACATCCATGGGATGGTGTCGTATTTGTAAAGTTGATTGTGAAACTGTTGAAGGCTTGGATCTCCATTCACAAACAAGAGAGCACCAAAAGATGGCCATGGATATGGTTCTTACTATCAAGCAAAAAGCAAAGAAACAAAAATCGTGAGTTGTCAGGCCATTCCCTATTATGTTGAAGCAGTATATTTTTTTCAACTTGGAATGACATTGCCCTTATTTGTTTTGTAGAGATTCTATTGATCATACCGCAATAGATGGTACAAGCAAGTCAAACAATGTCAGTTCTGAGGACCACGGGAATAAACATTAAGTCGTCTTTGTCTTTTGGAACCTGAATTGTGTTTGCCTTTCTTTGGTATTTTGAGCCTTGCATCTTAGGTGATTCACCGTTCCATGCCTCTTCTCTTCTTTCGAGGTGGTTTATGCTAGTGTTGTCGTTTCAGGTTGCTACCATGTTAAAGGAGATGGTTTTCGGACCTTGAAGTTCAGTGGCAGTTAAGTTTGTTGGTTTTTGTCTTTGATGTCAATCTTAGTTGGTATTGGATAGTTTATGTTGACAATATCTTGTCTAATTATGAAGTTCCATCTTATCAGTTTATTGAGCTTGCAAGTTATAGTAGATGCTGATGTGCCAATTTCTTAGGAATATTTAACTTCTTATCCTTCTGATGCAATTGTAGTCCTCATAGCCCTAGTCACTCATAACCACACCTAATAGGGGACTGTAATAGAGCTGATAAAGTTGATATCAGCATACTACTACAAGAATTTTTTGCTGGTGATACCAGTTTTCTTGATGTCAGACACAGCACATTGGTGGATATACAATCAACTAGAGTATTGTTGTATCTGAAATGAAAACATTGTCAGATTTAACGAATTCCTACTTAAAGATGAAGTGGATAATTTTTTTTGTTGCATTTGGAGAGTTATTTATGGAAAAAAACTTATCAAACTTTAATCTGTAGGATTGACTTTTGTTGGTGGCATAACGTATTTCTTTCATTAAAGGTGGCATTTTATTTGTTTGAATTTTAAGAGGCTTTAAGGGTTTTACATAGTGGATTGAGTTTCACATTTTTCAGCTAATATTTTTTAATGTTAATATATTATCTGCTTTTATTTCTCTAGATACAAAAGCATTGAAGGAAAACATGCTGCAACTGAAGGCTTTAAGCCAAGAAACTATATACATGCTATATCTAGCTTAGTAACTAACGGAATTTAGGTTATTCCTTTTGGTAGGTAAGAGATTTACTGCATAAGAATTCTCTAGTCGTGTACATATCCTTTACTTGCGTTTATAAAAATTTATTGATTTACCCAAAAAAAAAACTAACGGAATCATATTATATTTATTTTTTCCAAAAAAAAACTAACTGAATATATTATCTAACTGAGTGGAAATATGCAAAACTTGGTACTTAGCCTTGCTATTCAATTAAACCGGATTTGGTTTTTTCCCAGTATTTTTATTTTGAGAGCTTTTTGAGGCATTAAGTTGGATTCTATTTTTATGAATTTGTCGTAAATATTAAAAAATAAAATTGGGCTATCTTTTCAATAGGAATGATTTTGAAATTTTTTTATTACTTTGATAACTGACATTATTTTCTCAAGAACGAATTTATTATGTTAAAATTCTATTTATTTTCCCAACTGTCAAAGTGCTAAGAATCTCATTCTGTATAGGATCTCAAGATTTTATGTGGAAATAGAGTTAGAATATTACTGAGGTTTCGAAAATATAGGACCATTTTTTACTGATATTAACCAATTACCATTTGGCATGATACTTCTACTTTAAACTGTGAAAAAGCCTATCTAAAAGGGTGGGAATTGCTTAAAATAGGTTTTGATAATAGAGCATTCCATGTAAAAATCTAGAATGGTGGATTTCTGGAATAGGCCATAAACAAACTCATCAGGATAGGAACTTGACAAAATAACTAGGAAAATGGAACCTAATCATGAGAGTTGTGTACATCACAATACATATTAGAGGGGTGTTCAGGAAGTTTCGGATGTTTATATGTAGATAGTTTTCTGACTGGGGGAGAGTTGTTTTGCAATTGCTGGAAGATGATAGAAATTTTTGGAGAAGTTAGGGTGGAATTTCTGTGATATTGCAGTTGTGGTTTGGTTTTTTATTTTTTTTTCTGATCTGGATCACAAGTTATTAACTGGGATATGTATAAGCTCTAGATTTTGGAGTACAGATAATTGAGCTTTGCCTGACATTTCCACATAGCTTTTGAAATTATTGTTAGGAATGTTTAAAATGTGCACAAAATAGCAGTATCAGAAGTTTTCTTTTGATCTAATTGATGGAAAAGTTCTTGTGTGGCATAAGTTAAAATTATACTTAGCTTTGTTGCTCAACTTATTTTATTCAATTTTTTTCTTGGTGATAATCATGCAGTTAAGTAGGTCACTGCATAATTCTGTCAAATGGATTGAATATGTTGGTGTTGATTTTCTGTTTTTGGTGAAATTTCTCTCCGCAATAGATTATTTGAATTCAACCTTTTTTGGGCGAAGCTGACAACAAAAAGACTTGGTTCAGCAAAAAGGTTTACCGAGACATCCCTTTTAGATGTGGTAAGGTTGTGTTTAACATACAGACGTAAAAAATGAGGTGCGCTTATTAGTTCTCTTTTCTGTTCTTGTATTTCACTAGCTAGAAGTTCTGAAGTAGGATTTGATGTTTAGTGAGATCAGGATTTTAAGTACAAAGCATGTGTTAGCATGACCATTGTTATTTGGAGAAACTAGGCTTAAAACTGTAATTCCTTTGCTCTAATTAATTTTTGGGATGAGACTTTGTAGATAAGGTTTCTAATGATTTTCACTGTATCTAGATTTTAAGAGTTGATAGTAAACAACTTATCTGTTGGATGTAGTAGAAGTTTGAATTATTTGCTAAATCAATTATGGGACTGTTTACAAGCCCTGAATGAAAGCTGCACGTAATTGTGTAGTTCAAGACCAAAACTGCTAGTGAAATATAGTTGCTGAACCGAGCCTCTAGTGATTGGGTTGCTTCACCATGAGAGTCTCTGGTAGTTGTATGACACTCCACTTTGTATTTCACAGTTGAGCGAAGTATGTAAAATTGCAGACCATTTTTAAATAGGCATGATTGTTAAGTTAGGAAAAATATGTTATAGCATACTGGATATCCAATATAGCTCTAAGTTCCTGAGGTTGATTGAGTTGTAGAGGGAAAATTGTAATTGGGGAAAAGAGACAACTTCCTGTTGGTTTACCTGGGTGTAATTCTTTCAAAACTATTTATTTTCTGTCTGACAGGTACTTCGTAAAATTATTAGTTTTCTTAATCTAGTTTTTGGAGTTACTGGTTGGATAAAAAAATTATCATATGGAAATAATGTACAAGCACATCCTGTTTGCTTTCCTTGAATTATGATGATTTTGTCATTTTTCTGAATCTAATGTCTGGTAATTATTTTATATACAACTTGCTAAAGCTGTAGTCCTTTAGAGACTGCACCTATCTCAGTCCATTTAGATGGTTACATTATCAACATTTATTCAGGCAAAGTAAGAGGAACTATGCAAATTGCCAAAAGTGAAATTGCCTGTTTTCAAACTGACGTATATGAGCATAATATTTTTGTCTGCAAGCCTATGCACAAGCTAGTCGTTGTAATTAGTAAGGAATTTGTCTCACAATTGATGGATCATGGAATGAAAACTTGTACTAGACACTCATAAGTTGCAAGCTTATAATGTAACTAGTGCAGTTTTATGTCTGACTAGTTCCAAGACAATAATTAAATAAAATGCACCAGTTAAAGCTACAAAAAGCAACTTCAGAGTGACAAATAATTGACCTCTTTCAGGAGCTTTAACTGATTTAGTAATGTGAAGAACATCGGAAGCACCTTTAATAAATAATAGAATCCAAGACCCTTTAAGCTTTAACTGATTTAGTAATGTGAAGAACATCGGAAGCACCTTTAGTAAATAATAGAATCCAAGACCCTTTAAGTTTTACCTATTAAGAATTACATCAAAATTTTATACAAAAAGTTGTAAGAATATACTGATTTTAGGATAGAAGTTTTACTCGGAACATAACTAGGGTTGTGTTGTGCTTAGAATTTGAATAGGTGAACACTTTCGTACTTGTATTTTCTGGAGGTTTAATATTGGTTACTTTTATATTGGCCTTTTGGAGTTAGGTTATTTTAAAGATTTTCTTATGTTTCATAAACTCGCACATCATTTTGTTATATAGTGAAAATTTTGGGAGTTTTCCTGAAGCTGTGATCAGCGTCTGAGACTTTGGATGCAAATTCTGGACTTCAAACATGCTCTTCATATTGTGTCTGCCAGGTTTGTGGTTTTTATCTTTTAACATTTTTTTTAGACTTTAGACTCACAAAGTGAGGATCATCTGTTCAGTTCTCAAACTAACGATGGGGTTTAGTTTTTAACCTAACTGCTTTATGTACATCGGTAGCCATGTAGTATAGTAGTAGTAGTTTTATCCTTCTCTTTTGATTGGAAAAGTGCAGAGGTCTAATTAACAAAATCCTTGTTGCCGTTAGTTTGTACTGGCATGACTTTAAATGACGTTGTCCTTGACTGTCTTTACTCATTAGGTTATGCAATAAAAATGACGTATTTGAGCAAAAATTGAGAGGATAGCACATAACAAATACATTTCACCAATGTGTTTTAGGAGGCTTGTGAATTATCAATGAGTGATACTGAATCTACATTAATTTTGATTATTTAGATACATTTTTTAGGCACTTTGATGATGTCATATTCACCAATGAGTAGTTTTAAGCAGGAAGGTAGTTGAGGGTTTAGATTTTGAATTATCGACCTCCATATTACTCAGCTGCCTCTCCCTTGTCAAACTATCTGCATTGTTTTCACTTGATAGGAATTTGTTGGTATTCTGATTGCTTCTTGCTTAAATATCTGAAGAAATAGAAAAGATTGCAAGTGTGATCTTGCGAAGGATACTTTACACACAGCTTTCATCGTAGTTTTCCTTTTGCGCCTACTTTTGCTTGTATTTTATGTACTCGGACTGAACTGGCCCAAAACCAGTACCGATATTTTGAGTTTAGTACCGGATTTGAATACCGGTTGGTACTAGATTAAAAGTTCCATTGATATATTTGCATAATAAATATTTCTTAGTGTTGGGTGGTTGTGCCAGAAGGCATCCTGCCCATGTATCCATACTTGCATCAATCTGAACTAATAATTTATCATCAGAAGTATAATGATAAAGAGAAGGAAGTGTTTTACATAATTCCTTAAGTTTACAAACAGCTAATGTATCTTCATTAGTCCAATTCCACTGATTAAGAGTACTACATTTCTTTTGTAATAATCTTCTTTCTTTAGCTAAATTTTTCAAAAATCCTTGATCAGATATATAATTTAATAATCCTAAAAACTGTTGTACTTGCTTTCGATTAGTTAATTGATTAGGGAAAAGATCTAATTTGCATAAAATATTTGGTTGTAACCGTAAATATCCATTATGAAATTCAATGCCAAGGTATTCTATTGATTGTTGTGCAATTTTTGCTTTAGGCTTACTTAAAATTAATCCTTTGTCTTTACATCTTTGTAAGACTACTTGAACCTTTTTATAATGGTCTTCCTTTGTTTGATTAGAATAGATAATAATATCATCGATATATACAAAAGTGAATTCTTCTAATCCTTCAAGATTTTTATCCATAAATCTTTGATAAATACTAGGTGCTTGTTTTAAGCCAAATGGTAATACATTCCATTGATAATGTTTTTGAGGTGGACAACTAAATGCTGTTAATTCTTTTGTATTATCATGTAATCGTAGTTGCCAGTATCCTGATTTTGCATCTAATGTGGTAAACCAAAGATGTCCTTTTAATTTGTTGATAATAAAATCTTTTCGTGGAAGTTTATATGCATCACCTATTGTTGCTTG
>JANVCL010000008.1:26227435-26257314 GCA_026546855.1 Erythroxylum incrassatum
GATGGTCACTCACTGAGTTCGCAAAACTCACCCAAAATTTGCAATTATTTTTCAGGACTCAGAAGAATACCCCGTTAAGCAACGGGAGTATACCTACTGCATGTGAGTGAAGGAAGAGGTCGGGATCAGTTGCGTCTATCTTCTGTATTTGATTAGTTTTGTATAATTGTGAATTTCACAATTTTTGTAAAATAGTGTTTTGTAATTAGAGTGCGCCCAATTGGCTATTGAAATTCGATTGATTGTAATGTATTGATTGAAGATGTTATGAATGAAAATTGATTACTGCTTTTCGCATTTTATGTTTGTGATTATGCTTCAAAAAAACAATTTGTACTGAGTTTTGACTAATTGAATACATTAGCATGCCACCCTCGTGGGGCACGGACTCGGATATCATTATCGATGTCGGGTTCGGATTTTGCGGGAGTGAGGTACTGTAGATACCAGCCCTCGCTGGGCAACACAACACAAGTGAATCAATCCAATCTCTCGATTCAAATTAATTATAAAATAATAGACATCACAAGCATATTCATTAAATTAAGAATGTAAGTTCAACAAATAATTCAAGAATAATTCCTAAAAAGGAATTTAGAAATCCATATTTGTAACTAAGGCCCTGTTTGTTTCTGATTCTTTTTTCCGTTTTTCGTTGTGGTTTTCAAAAAAAAGAAAACAACTCATTAAAACACGTTTGGTCAAGTATTGTTGTCATTTCTTGTTTCTAAAAATAAAAAAACCGCAATAAGTTTATAAAAACGTAAAAAAGACATTTTTGTAAGATTTTAAAACAAGATTTTTCCTCGTAAAAATCACTCGTACCGATTTCACTACCTTTTGTTTTGTTAAGCCTTGCTCTGCCTTCATTAGTCTGTGCTTGCTCCTTCATCTTTGAGAAATGGTTTAACAATGGAGGCAGAAGGGGCAAATACAGAAACCAGAACACAAAAATATTGCCAGAAAGTTTCAAGCAACACCAGAAGTGGGATAAGCAAAATAAGTCAGTACCCAACACCTTCCTCCTCTGCGTGGTCAAGACTGTACACATCGTCTGAGACTGCTATCACTTTCTCTCCTTCTGGAGTAATAAGCTTCACGTTGTATGTTGCCATGGCCTTAATCCGCCCTCCGTGCCCACTTCTCAACTCGAAAAGCGCCCGTCCCACGTTCGAAATCGCCTTCCAACTCGTCGTATCTGGGTGCCAAGGAGGAGCTCAGAGTCGTGCTGGAGAGTGTTGTCGTGGGAGCCATTTTTGTGGGTTAAGCTTAGCTTAGCTTAGAAGAGAGAGTGACACTGGCGAGTCTCATTCTCGCACCTTTAGTATAGAGTAGAGCACACAAAGCACTTGTCTTATAAATGTTGCAGCACATCATTTAATGTGGCAGGGTCTACTTTTCAAAGCCTAGTCTTCACGTGAAACATAGAGCACGCAGCAGTACAACACTTATCTTCACAATTAATGTGGCAGCACATCTGCAGAGCCTACTCTTCAAAAGCCTATTAGCCTTTATCTCTATATCATATGGTTCAATTGTTACAAAAGTTAGCTTTTATTATTCTATTTGTAAGTCCTGTTATAGGGAAGTCTTAATATAGTGAAGTTTTGTTATAAGAAGAATTAATTAATTTAAAAATATATTATATTATATTATAATTATTACAAATAAGAGTATAATTAAAAAATAGAAATAGAATAATAAAATTAAACATGTTTTTACTTTCAGTTTTTTATTAGAAATCTTAACTAAACAAATTTTTTGTTTCAGTTTTTATATTACAAATCTCAACCAAACAAGTTTTTGTTTTTTAAAGAAAAAAACAGAAACCAAAAACAAAAAACGGCAACCAAAAACAACAACAGAAAAACAGAAGTGAAACCAAACGGCCCCTAAATATCCAAGTTTAATTATTATTAACATCTAACAACAATAAGGAAATAAGAACAAAAAAAAATTGAAATCTGGAAGTGTTCTTTTGTTTGCCTTGAGCTAGAAAATCTGTAGCCTTATTCTTAAGAATTCTCTCTATTGATCTTATTGAATTATTTTTATGCAACCGTCAAGTGGCTTTTTAAGCTTCTTTATATATCTTGAGTCTTCTAGATTTTTGTTTAGGGCTTTTTCACGTGTATATCTTCCAAAAATAGCCTTGAAATGTCACAAGTATGACATATTTGCATTCTAGAAAACCATGCACAATCATGCATGAGACTGCTCCAACCTTTTGGCGTGATCATGCTAGAGGCTTCCAACCTGTTGCTTCCTTATTGCACGATCGTGTATGGTCATACACAATTGTGTCCAAACTTGTTTCTTCAGCTTTTTCTTCATCTTTTCTTTATTTTGTCCTACTTCAACTCGTCACCAAACACGTCAAACAATTCTTGAAATATATAATTGAGATCAAACTATTGTCGTAAACAACAATTAAACAAACAAAATACACAAAAACACTAACATAAACATGAACATGAACATAATCTAAGTCCTAAACACACTAACAAAGCACTATAAACACACCCTAACACTTAAAAAGTATACCAAGGTTTGCACATATCACATATTTTGTTATATTTAGCCTTAATCTTGTTAAAAAAATTAATGTAATCTTGACTTTAAAATAATAAAGAAATCTCTTTTATCTAACTGAACGGGACATCAAATCTTGTTCCGATTTTGGTTTTGGAAACTTGTAAGAACTAAAAACTCAAATTGGAAATCTAACCATTTAGCAATAATAATATTGAAGTTTTGAGAGATGAGTTTGTATTTTGGTGGTGTTGTTATCCAAACCTTAAATGAGACATAAATTAGGATAAGATTAAGTTAATGTAGTCTAAAACTGAACTTTGGGTTTGCTTTGTTCAATGATCCAAAGGTAATCTAATTATGTACAAGTTAAGATGGGAATAAGTTAAGAAACTTAATTCAAAATAAATATATTTATTAAATAATAGTAAATTGGATTTTTGTTATAAATTTATAAAAATAAAAATAAAAGTTATATTTATCATTATTATTATTCTTATTGATATTATTTTTTTAAATTTAAATTTATATATTTTTATTAACAAAATTATTTAATATTAATATTAATATTAATATTTATTTTACTTTAATTTTATTAGTATTTTATTATTATTATTGTTATTATTTTCTATTACTTTCATTTATTTTATGTTTTTAATAATTATTTTTATTACTTACATCATTTGTATATTATCTCATTTACATTTGAGTCTATCAGAAATAACTTTTCTATTATATAAAAATAAGGTCGTGTGCTATCGAATCTATCCGAATTTCACTTTATTGTAAAATTTTTGATAATTACGATGGTCGCGTTCAATCCTTTTGAGGTGGGATTATTTGTAATTGTCTCAAAATAAATACTGAAATTTGTATAGGAAGAAAAACAGGGCTACTGAAGCCGAAGCTCCATAAAAGAGATACCGCTAAAATGGCGACTGCCGCTGTCGCAAAGGTACTGTCTTCATCTACAAGTGAAAAGCTCAGTCTCTACAGGTGTTCAATAAACTTACTGCGTACCTTTAGCACTTCTGCCACTGCTTCTTCTTCTTCTTCTTCGCCCACTGAGTCAAACCAAGCGAGACGAAAGAAGAAGAAGAAGAATCTATTTGAGGTTGTGCAGTTTTTGCCCAATTGGGGTATTGGTTACCACATGGCTAAATCTCACTGGGCCAATGTGTCTTACGAGCTCACCAAAATCAATCTCTACAAGGTTTCACCTTCTCTGTCGTTCTACTCTCTATATCTCACTTTTTGTTATTTCGTGGAGGAATTAGAATTGATGTGTGCTTGTGAATCAGGCCAGGTTTTGGGGGTTTAATCATTTTGTTTGGTTATGGGTTTTTTGGGGATTTTAATTAGGAGTCCGAGGTTGTTGGATTGTGGTTTATATTGCGGGATGCTCATCTTATTGTTTTAGATTATTCTGTTGTGGCCTTTATGAATTGGGGATTGGTTTTGTTGTAGGATGGTAGGCATGGAAAGGCTTGGGGGATTTCTTACAAAGATGGTCAGCATTTTCCTACTATCTTTTCTCATCTCTTAGATTTTGCGTTGCTTACTGCTCTTCTCATCCTGTGAAAATTAATCCTTTATTTTTTGTTGTTTTATGAGATTTAATGTTTGAGATTGTGTTTTCTATCTAATTTCTGAATTGGCTGATCGGTCTAGAATGTGGTCTTGCATGACCTGTAGCTAAATGCATTGCCAGTGATTTATATGTACGAGTTCCTTATTCGAAGCTTTTGCTGATTATCGTTTTACATCCATTAAGAGGATAACTGGAATCCAGCCAACATTGATGTAATATTAGCGGTGATAGTAAGACTTCCAAGCAACAAATCTTGTTTTGTTTCAATTGGTTGCAAGCAGGGAACTTCTTTTACTAATTGTATCTGTTTTCAGTTTCTCCCTGTTCACTTGATTCATGAGGTAGTCCAACCTCTTTTATCTTGTTCCCATATATGTATTGCGCAACAGGATCACTATCTTACATCTTAGGAAGAATTAATCAGAAATATCGATTATATTTGCAGGTTCTGTGTTAATTCAATGCTTATTCTACTCTAGGTGAATAAATTCCGAGCTGAGTTTGAGAATGTCCTGAACCTCAAATTATGGGTGTAAATCCATCTTTAACCCAAAAAAACCATGCAATTTGTTCGGTGTTCACATGCCATCTGCTCCTGACAGAATATGCAGGATGATCTAGCCCAGTTAGGGGCTTGTTAATTCTTGGAGAATTATCTGTAAAACTGTTGTTCAGTCATTTTGAAATGATATCGTATGGCAAGAAACTGACTAGCTGCTGCTACTGACATCCAATTCCTATATTACTTTCATATAGGCAGATATTTTATTTTCTGTTAATTTTCTGCACAGGATTGCCAATTGCTGATGCTCCGAAGAAGATTAGTGGAGTTCATAAACGTTGCTGGAGGTACATTCCAAGCTTACCAAAACAGAAGGAAAGCAAACCTCACCCACCAGAAACTACAGAAAACAGCCCAATCACTGAAATTCGGGAAGCTTGATGCCTTCTCTATTTGTAGGACTTTAACCTGACTATTCATGCTTCATTTCTTTTGGTTGGGTTTATAACATGAGATGAAATTCATCTCTTGGGATGGTGATATCGAGCACAAGATTTGGATGTAACTGATGCCTGTTTTGCGTGATATTCTTGTTACAAACTCAGAGCATACAGAGAGGGAAACTGCAGTCAGCGTAATGATTTTGTCGGGGTAGAAATGTCACCTTTACTCTCCATTTTATTTTTCCTGTGAGAACATCTTTACTCCTCTTACATGATGCGAGTTTACCTAGTGCACTTTCTCTTTACTGTACTTGTTTTGAGGGTTCCAGCGTGCAAGGAGTTAGGTGACTGTGACATCTTCCACTTTTAGTCATCCTCTTTTTGACTCGGTTGCTTGTGTACTTTCTCTTCTCTGGGACGAATTCTAGATGGAGTACTGCATCCTATATGTGAACAACCTGAAGAAATGGGTACTCAAGTTTGCTGACTTCTATGAACAAAAATATGAACAAGGATTCAACCTGGTTTAACATGATACTTTGTTACTTGCTATACATTCTCCTTTGAATAACAAAACAATTTCCTTTTATTTGGAGGAAATGAGTGCTAAGGAAGCCATCATCACTATCTTCGACGATCACTTGAAGGGTAAGATTGAGAATTTTAAAACTCAAGATTAGGCAGAGTTCGTAACCCTATTCTATATATCAATGATGGTCTTTTGCTGCCAACTGAGGCCGACTATTTCATTTTTACCTAAAATTCCAAGAGATATTCAGAAACTAGACTGCAGTTTTGGTCAATAATTCCTTTGCAGATTCATCACAGCCTACCTACTTACCGTTTAGTGTTCTAGCGTTTATAACAGTTATCAACAGACAAATCAGCACCGGAGACAGAATTTTTGTGTTGAATTCGTGGGACAAATCAATGCAAGGAGACATAATTTTAACTAAAGGAAAAGTTTAAAGTTAGCCTTGAAGCTACAATTTCACCTTTACATTAAAAGAATAATATCTCTGAGTTTAAGATATTATTATCGCAATTTTACCATGTTAAGCAGGATAGTTTCAGTTCATCTATAATTACTCAACGGTGACTTGAGATAGGTCCTCCTAAGAATTGTCTGTGGGGCGGCGCTCGTATTCAATTGCATCATCTGGGAAGCGATGCTTGTTAGGGAATTACGCAGCAAAAGATAGCATTTCAGTTTTCTGAAGTTGGTTTAATAGTTTCCAAGTTATATGATTGTGCAGCAAAACCTGATTTCTTGGAGATACCGCCATGAACTAGATATCTAGATAAAGTTAAGTGTTCCAGGAATCGTGTTGTATTTTTTTTTCCTGTAGAAACTTTCTTGCCTGATCTGTGCACCCAACCTCACCGTGCCCCGTATCCGGTGAGGCTCAAGTCCCTGATGCAGGCCCCCAGGCTATCAGCTGCCTCACTCGCTGCTCCCATCTTGGGTTACCAGAACTCTGCTATTGCTCAATCTACATAATGATCCTCCCTCGTGACTTTTCACTTGGATCAAGCTGCTTAATTAGCTTTATTATCTATACATTGTCACGTAAAGCTGACGTCCTAATGCAGAGGATGCGCTATTTATACCATTTAGCAGTTCAATTTTATGGAGTAACTATTGATGATCACTACAATGTATTGAATAGACTGGCAAAAAGAGTAGATGAAATATGTTAACGAAAAGGTTGCTTAATCAAATCCAACCACTATTTGGCATCACTGTGGTCCATTACCTACATTGGTGAGTGAGTATGTTAATACAAAACGCATGGGGAAAGCTTTTGCGTACCGAGTAACGCTAGTGAACATTGTATAGCTTTTTACCCTCGATCCAAATTCGCAGATAACAGAGGAGCAACTTTGGACTATGTTTATTTGATACTGTTTAAGATACCATTTTTTCCATCTACCTCTCAGGATTTTTTATGGAACAGCTCTATAATATCCAGTGAAGGTGACCCTTCTCTCTCTCTGTTTTTTTTGGGTTTATGCATGTACATGCTTTCTGCATTCCATGAGAAACTCTGAGACTTTGTGGTACAGGGACCACTCTGCTACAGGTCAAAAAGAAAATTTGAAAGCTCTACTTGTTTGTTGCCTGTGTAAATATTGGTAGAAAAGGAGAGAAGTATAAAGAAATGAGGCCACTTCGGGAGTCCTCTAAGTGTGCTCTTTTTTATTTTTGGACAAAACTACGAATATAGGCACAGCAAATTAGAAAAAGAAGTGAAGAAAACTGTTGGCTTGGCTGTTATAGGATTTGTGTAAAAGAAAAGTTGCATTCTTGAAAAAGAAAAAGGCACCGTTTTCGGCTTGTAAGAAAAAGTAATGGCAATTTTGATTAGGAAAAGATAAAACTTGCATTTTCCTTTCTATAATCACCAGCAGCTGAGTTTCCTTTTCACCAACACTGCTCAAAACTGACACACAGATATTGAGAGAGAGAGAGAGAGAGACTAGTTTTTTGCTTTAAAAAACCAGTACCAACTCTTTATTTCTCTATCCTTCAACATACTTCCATGTCTAAAGCTCAATACTGGACAATGATGCACAATACACGCTTCTCCTAACTGAAGACGATCGAATGACTTAAACCCTTAAAAGCGAACCCCCCCACCTTTAATACCTTGTCACCTTTTTGCTCCTTGGAGGTCTTGCAAAAAAAATGCCAACTTTCCACTCCCACCATTTGCGCAGAGACCAGCATTCAAGCCCAAGCAGCAGTGATATGTCTCTCTCGGGCGAGATTGGGGCCCACAGGGAGTCTTCAGCCTCGGATTGCTTGTCAGAGGTGGGTTTGGAAGGTGAAGATTTGGAGTCGAAGCGACAGCATTCCGGTGATGCAACTAAGTGGACTTGCAGAATTTGCTATTTGGGTTTGCAGAGTCATGGGCAAGATTCTGGGGTAGCTATTGAGCTGGGATGTTCTTGCAAGGGTGGATTGGGAGCGGTACACAGGAAATGTGCAGAGACCTGGTTCAAGATCAAGGGTGACACGTGAGTAAAGTCCTTATCTTTTTCCTCAAAGATTGTACCACCTCATTCTCAGAAGAAAAAAAAAAAGATTGTTCCATCTGCTTAGTCTCTGGTGCTTTCTGAGAAAAATGCCAATTTGATCGTTTTTGCTTTATGAACTTTTGTTAGATCGGAAGAAATCTGATTACACAGTGAAATTTTGGAGTCTGGTAATGTTTATATGCCCAATTTGTTGGACGAGTATCTAGTGTTTTTGTTGTTTAAACTGGTACGATTTCTTGATTACAGTTTAACTTGTCTGTTCTTTGTCGATGTCCGTAATTTGTCCTTTAATTCAATTTGTTTACATGAAAACCACCCCCTTGAGGAGCATAAAGCTCTTGGTGATCGTAAATGCGGAGACAAGAGCCTCTTAACACAAGTTGATAGCTAAAGAATAGTTTTTTGCTCCGTGAAATTGAAGCTTTTGTCTTGGAAAAGTTTCTTCCCATCCTCCTCGTGACTGATATTAACTATTCAGTGACCCTGTAGCTACTGGTGGCTCATGTTCCTGTCATGTAGCAGTTGTGAGCACTGTCCTTATCTTTCGCAAGCTAGTAGGAAGAACAGAGTTGTCCAGTTGGGAGGTGTGGTGAGGTACTAAATCTGGTCGTTACTTTGCCTTTGGACACGAAAAAGAGCTCCCTTGTGATTAATTGCAAGAAGGATTTCGGTGGTCAGAGGGATTGAAGACCTAATAGCTGTGGGGTCTGATGCAAGATAACACACTTGTCCCCATGTATACATTTGGAAAGTGGGCAAGTGCATCTCAACAAACATGAGAATATAAACAGCTTCAGATATACTTCCATGAGGGTCTGGAGCTAGATGTCTTCATTTTGGTGTCTCTATATGTGATTATGATCCGTGTCATTGAGACTGCTATACTAATAATAAACGTCTAATTACCGATGATTATCTGGACAAATTGATTGAAGTAGGATAGGTATGGGTGGGAGACTTCTGGTTACAGAATCGTATTGGTGGTTTAGGAGACCTTTATCATCTTTGAGAACTTTGTGAGGTATACACTTTTCTGTTGGCAATCCTTTTCAGATTATTCACTTCATAGGATACATCTGAAACCAAGATTTTGTGGGAACTTGTCTGAGAGAATTTGAGTCAGTTTTACTTGTGTGCTCTGTAAGATATATACCTCCATGAATTTTTTACTACTATAGTTTTCTCCGTAAGTTAGGATTCGGTAAAAGCTAATCATCTTTTTGCTTTCTCTGGATAGCCCTGCTAACGTGAAGATTCCCATTCCAGGTAGCCTGTTGGTGCTAGTGCGTCTTACTAATTACATTCACCTTTTCTGTGCTCTACCATGTCCATTTAAGGCTTACATTTCTGCAATGCAATTTGATCTAAACATAAACTAGTGAGGTGGTTGCTGATATGATGTTACCATTTGGAGATGAAGAGTGTTTTATGTGGTGCTACTTGATAATTTAGAAGCAACAAGCACGACCTTGATGCTTTGGATTAAACCTAAAACTGTAACTGTCTAACTGTACCTTGATTAATTGACATTCCCTTCCATTATCTCACTTGTTCTTTGTTGCAGGATATGTGAAATCTGCGGTGCTACAGCCATAAATGTTAGTGGGGAGCAGGTGAATGAGGCACATGTAGCTACAGCAGCACTTTCACCCGCACCAGCGCCAGCTCCTTTGATCCTTGTGGAAACGCGAACATTCTGCCATAGCCGTCGCGTTATGAACTTCTTACTAGCATGCCTCTTGTTTGCATTTGTAATCTCTTGGCTTTTTCACTTCCATGTCCTTAATTGAATTGTGAAGGGCTTCTTTGCCCTGCGCATAGGAGGTGCGCACTTACAATCCTCTTTTATATTTCAAGTTGCTTTTGATTTCATGCTTCAGGGCCATAGTTGTGACTTACCGTATGTATTTTACTCTCTTTCGACAACAAACATGTGATGATATGGAGTCTGAACTATATATATACATTATAGAGGACTCAACGTCCCATTGTCACAGAATATACTCTGGTAATGGCAGTCTCTATTGCTAGTGAAAAGGAATTTTAATTTGGACATGCGAAGAATGCAACATACCCGAATGTCACATATTGTCTTTCCCTATCCTATCCCTCTTAGTTATTTTGGAAACGGATAGATCTGCAGAGCAGCGGGATGGTGCAGAATGGAGGTCCTCATGAATAATTCAGAATCATTTTAACCATTTAAATGCTAGAACTGTGTCAATAACACCTCCGGCTGAATATATATAACTTGATATATATCTCGGTAGTCAAGATTAATGAATCAATTCTCATCACTTTCAGTTTCCATTTCGGTGGGTTTGCCGGTTTCCTCCTCAACTGGATTGTTCTCTTTAAACTTTGCAACTGCATCGTCAAAAGTGCTCCGCACATGTTGGCACATCAACATCAGATTCTGACAAGCATCATTCAAAACCTCCTTTGCTGGATCACCTGGCAGATATCAATTCAACAACTGGACTCTCAGAGATCAGTGGCAATATACTATCAAAATAATTATACCGTCATTGAAACAAAAGCCAACAATCTCGTATTGAAAGAAAAAGCTGCTTCAGTGAATAGAACCCAATCACCCTGTACTTGTAATCTAAATAATGCAGAAATTATAGAAAGATATACCTATGAAAGAAACTAAAAGGCCAACCTTAAGCACTTTCTTTCACTAATTAGTATACTGCCAATAGACATTCTGCTTGAACACCTACTCCCCCAGTTTGAAATTAGTCAAACTTAAATCTAGAACTAACTAAAATAAGCAGAAAAAAAAATGTAGGATCCATCTTTATATACTATTTATCATCTTCCATTGATTGACAGTGGGAATTATAGATAGGCGAGTGAAATGGTACCCGTTGTTTGGACTCTGATATTAACACGAGCATCTGAAGGATGAGGAATACTGTATCCACAAAATGATATTCTTGGACTGCAAAATGAAACAACAATGTGCTTGAACATTAATTTATACAGATAATTCATATATCAGAGAGAAATGTTATGAAGCAAAGAGACAACTAGGTATGGTTACAATTTCAAGATACAATGGGAAATGATGGACAGTAACGAATTTCATACAAACAAGGAAGAAAGATTTCATGCTTGTTCAGATACAGAACTATTGATTCGGTTTCTCATCCGTATCAAAGAAATATCATAGCTAATGATGCATGCACATTAAAAATAGTTAGCAATGACATGGGTTTCTAAAGCGTAAAGCCCCATATGCAGTTGATATACATCCCATATCATAGTAAAACTTGCTATTAATTGCAAGTCTCAGAGAAATCGAAAAGCAACGTAACAGATTATACGTACTCCTGGTTCAAGGTGAATCTGACAGCATTTGCAAGAGTATGATCCTCATCAACAAAAGAGAAAGTTGCCTTACTTGGATCGTGCAAGGAACCGTGTTCCATCACTACAAACCTTTCCGCAATGGAAGAATTGCAATATCAAACCTTCAATGTTAATTACACCTACAAGGCTACAACACCAACCCACCTACAATATGACTTGTCTTTTTCAAGATAAAAGAAAAGGAACAGAATAAACTGTAATCAAATATCCTATATTTTCAAAAGAAAGAAGCAGAGAGAAACATAAATTAAGCCAAAGATCACAACTTTATCAATAGTTAGACTTAATAACACGAGCCCAACTTCTTTAAGTGAAAGAAGAGCACCTTTACCTGTTTCCTGGAAGCTTAGTTGAAACTGCGGCAACCAAAAGTGGTCGCCCGCCGGCGGTTAGTAGATATATATTGCGGTGGTTGACCTAGGGTGCCGTTTCCCCAATATGACTATGAGACCTAAAACCCTAAAAGTGTTGTAGTATTTCCTATGTGTATTGCTCATACCTCTATACTTCAAACTTTTGAGTGACGTGGCATCTTATTATTTGTTCTTTCGAAAGTAGACAGGTCTGCCCTCACGCCACAATCGCACTCCTAAAACCCTAAATTGTCTTTCGCATACTTCTGTGTTGGACTCGATTTGTCAGGACTTTCTCTAAAACACTAACAAGGGGATCGCATTTTCTCGATTTATACAAATTATAGGGAAAGCTAACGTCAATTGTTTCAGGGTCTAATGGCTGCCAGCAACAGTAGTTTACCTCCCGGGGTGGACAAGGATCAAGTGAGTAGTAGGTGTTGGTCACAAATATGAAGTTCTTTATCCGAGGTTTATTTTATATGGTTTGTAAATGCATATATAGGATTTGTTGATTTCATGCAAAGGCCTGTATATATGGGGAAATTTGTCAGTAAGGAATGAGTTGATTGTTCTTTGGTTACGGTGCAGGCCTTTGGCATGGCAGAAACAGAGATGGAGTATAGAGTGGAGTTATTTAACAGGTAAAATTGTTGCAGCTTTATGTTTTATGAAAATACAACGGGAATGCCTTCTCTGATGGAAATCAGTGTGCTATGATGGTTTGTATATTGATAAGACTGCAAGGAACTGATAAAATTTAGAGAGCTTCAATTTTAATTCTTGTAGAAGAGAGCTACAGCCTAGGAAAACTTGTTCTAGTTTTGGCGTGATTAATACATGTAATCGTCAAACGATTTGCATTGTACGCAGCTTGAATAATTGCACATATTTCAGAATAGTTCTTGTTTATTTTCTTTAGTTTTTCTTATGCAATTGCCTTGCCTTAGCCCAATATTGCTTTCATTTTTGGATGCTGGAAGATTGTCGGTACCCACCAACTCTGACATGTTATTTAAGTCCCAGTTACCTTTAAAAGTATGGACTATGACTATGAAAATAAATACGCAGTATGTATGCTTCACCATATGGTTATGGATGATTATTGTGTTTAACTGAATTTGCCGAGGTTAACTTATCTCCCTTGTATGGGTTCAGGCTTGCTCAGACTTGTTTCACCAAATGTGTGGACAAAAGGTATTTTCTTATACTGTTCCTTTCATGGAAATTCTTATGGGCATCCTGCATTCTGAAAAGACATGAAATTTCTTCCCTTCCATTTCTTTAAGCCAACATTATTCCTCCTTCCAGGTACAAGGAGGGTGAACTAAACATGGGTGAAAACAGCTGCATTGATCGCTGTGTTTCAAAATATTGGCAGGTATGCGTCCATTGGCTTAAAACAAATTGATTTAGTTAGTTCACACTAGATTATGTTTAGTTAAAGATAATCCTTGCAAATTGTTGCTGAGCGCGAAAAACCGGAATTTGATTGTGTGGATGCTGTTGATGTTGGTGTCCACAGGAATCCTTGTGGTTTCTGCTTTTGTTTAACTTATATGCATGGAAGAAAAGCCAGTATATACTTCTGAGAACTTATATTTGAATGCAAAATAGGAAGCTAAAGACGTGGACTGAAGTCTAATTTCAATAACGTTTTTAATGGATTCATTTTTATGATTATTTAGGTTAATAATCTAATTGGTCAGATGCTCAGCGCTGGTCAGCGACCAATGTAAAAGGTGGATGTTGCTGGATTTGAAATTTGTTCTTCATGGTGGGTGCTAAGACAGTCTTTGGACTCTGTTTTTGTGTCATTTCAGTAGTTGTAGTGGCAGCATTGTATCCACAATGGCTGCAATTCTACTCAGAATAAGTTAAACTTGGCCTTGATAATCAGGTGCAACTGTTGATGTAGTGTTACTTATTCAAACTTTACATGCCATTATATTATATCAACTTCTTTCTTCATACCAACTTATGGTTGAGGCCTACAGAGTGATTCTTTTATCTGGTGGTAATGCCGGAGAAACACGGTTTCATGATTCCATTGATACTATGCTACCTATCATTAATACCAACATTTACAACAATTAAATGACAGTTTGCAATTTCTTTTGTTAAAGATTTGTCTCATTTCGATAACCTTTTTCTAATATTCATTTACCAAATAAAAACTAGGGACCTGTAAATTTCTGTCAACTCTACTGCGGGATTGCAATGTAACCATTTTCTTGAAGTACTGCTCTCTGTCGCTACTCATCAAGTCAAGAGGATTAGTGGAAAGGTCTGAAGAACTAGAAAAGTTCATCCAGAGTAGTCTAAAAAGAGAATTACTCCAGAGAATGATGACTAACTAAAACATTCAACAATTTAAACGTAAAAATACAGTTAAGCCTGTGGTTCTGCGGAAATTCAACACGATATGGTATTCAAGAAGTATGTAAAATGAGGTGGGAATAATAGGGAAAAGAAAAAAGGGGATATACAGTTTCAGATTTTGTGTCTTTTGGATTCCAAAGAAGTGCCGTCTTTTAGTGTTTCCTGTGCGTCACTATCCATCCCGAGGCTGAAGAGGGCAGCCGCTTGAAGATAGAAGGCAGTGGGCCACTCGGGAGACACTGCTTGGGCCTGCATAGCATCTCCAAGAGCCTCCTGCGGCATGTCGTTTATTAGGTAGCACAAACAGCGCCTGGCAAATACTGTTGGTGATACCATTGTTCCTCCATCTATGAACTGCATAGATGAAATTGAAGAACGACTGTATTAGGTAAACCATTTTCTGATAACGACCAAATTGGCAAAGCAGTTCACAATCTTTCCCATTGCATCAAGTCATATTATGTGGCATCACCAAGCAGTTCACAATCTTCAGATTCTCCATAACAGGAAGATACCATGGAGTGGAAATAAAATGCCGCTTACTTGTGTGTAACACTCCATGGAAGTAGTGAAATCTTTAGCTCGAAAAGCAGCATCACCACGCTTCTTACAGTTCAGGGTTTCCTGTATTTGATCTGTCCACACTTGGAAGGAGAGCTGCAATGGTGGAAGAAGAAGATTCATATGAATATGGAACTATTGGATAGGCGAAATTGAGAAACAAATTTATCAAATCAGACTGCAATGTTGACACTGATCTTGATAAGTGCAAAGATAGGAAACGATGATCTCGTTTAATGGGAAATAACGTCAAAAAACCAACAGGCTGCTAACTTTGAACCTAGAGGAACAATACAAGTTATTACACAATACCAGGTTTTCCGAATTAAATCACCTAACCGATTCTAGTATTGAGTATCACAAACCTCATTTGCAGTGCCTTCATCATCCTTGTATCCAACCATCTCTAGTATTTCATGTATTGCAGTAAGATCTAACCTTGAGCAAGCTTCACCTAGAGGTGTGAGTACTACCATTTGCTTTGGTGATGGAATCCCATGCGGAATGCCCATCAACTCATAGGATTGAACCTGCCAAATAGCAGCTACTAGTAAATCAGATATGCTTTCATGAAATTAAATTTAGCATCATAAGTGCATTCCAACGCAAGGAAACAGGCTTTTGGGACTACCAGCAGGGCTACAAGCAACTCAACTCATCCAAGCTTCCATTAGGATTTATCCAAGTTAATTACAAAATGATGGACAAGTAGGATTGCGAACAAAAAAGCAAAAATTTGAGCTTTAGGATAAAGATTTTGGGCATTGATAGTGAAATGCATCATGTTTTGTTCAAGCAGTTCCTTTATGAAGCTCATTAATAGGCATCAAATAGCCTTTTGAAATTGCACATCAAGGGACATTATCCTTACACCAACTCATGGAGGACCAATTGAAGGAAAAAGTAGTGCAACCTCAGTTTCTTTCTGAAGAGGAGTGAGAGCAATCACAAGAGACTTTGCATTTGGCCTTTCACGAGGTTCATACTGTAAACAACGAGAAGCTAACCTCACTAACTCTGTTCCATCATCATTTGAACAGTGACCATCCAAACAAGAGTCCATCAACATCAGAAAATTTTTTCCACGTATCAAGTCAAGTGCCTGCCAAAGAAATGACCAGAGAAGAATAAAGCTTCCAGTTATCCACAATAGAAAAACTACAACCTGCATGGTGATTGTCTATACTCCAAGTATTTTACGTTATAGCTTTCCTTAGACACTACAAGTCAACATTCAAGCACATCCAAACAAGTTATGACACGACACTCCCACAAAAGTTCTGTGAAAGGAGAGTATAATAGCTTACATGACTAGGGGGGATATGCTTGCCACTGAGAAGATCAAGTAACAGGGTACCAAAACTGTAAACCACACTCTCAGGAGTCACTCTTCCTGCCAAATGAAGATGTTGACATGAGGGCATGTTACTACCATTGGTGCGAGATACAAAAAAAGTCAGAAAGACACGGCCTTTAACTGAAGGTATTACCAGTCCTCAAGTATTCAGGAGGAGTGAATGCCAAATTTGTACTATAGCTCTTTCCATCTCTGCTATTCTTCATCAGGCCAAAGCAGGAGAGCCTAGGATTACCATCCTGACAAGAAGTGCCTCAATGTCAAAAGAAGCACAGAAGAATACCCAACTTACTGAAGAAAACAAGACTCAAAATAAAATGTGAAACGTTGAAGTACCTGGTCAAACAAAATTCTATAAGCATTAAGGTCATGGTACAGGGCTCTTCCTTTACTGGTGCAGTATTCTAAAGCTTGAGCTAGATAGAGAGCCACTCTCAATCTCATTGGCCATTTCATAGGTTGGTTCTCCCCTGAACGAAATCAATTTCTTAGTAATATAGCAGACTCAAGAAGACCCCCCATCCAGTTTTCATATAGAAATCGATTCACAAAATATCATAGAAGATTCAATCACTGTTAATGAAAATTTAGATCATTAAGCTTTCAATTCAAGATGTATACTCCAATCCACACAAGTGAAGATATGAAACTTAAAAGTAAAACTACCTCCATCAATTCAGTACTTGGAAACCTGTCTCTCCTTGACAATTTCGTTCAATTAGGAAAAAGAACAGATCATAACTAAAGCAACCGTTTAAGGATGGACTAGTAATTGTCATCTTATTAACTAAGTAAAGCATACAGTGAAAGAGATGTTTCGACAGAGTCTCATTAGGCATGAACTCAGCAACAAGCAGTCTCTCCTCCCCTTCACAGCAACATCCTATCAAATTCGCCAATCTGTCATTTCTCAGCTGTCCCACAGCCCTTGCCTCCTCCTAAAGCATCACATTCCAACCAAAACCAAATAAGAATCAATCGCCAAAGGAAAAAAGAAAGACCCAAAAGAGATTGAAGAAAGATACGATCAGTAGTAACAATGAAAGATGACAAACAAGGAATTGGCGAGAATCAGGCCAAGCCATCTTGTTAAATCGTTTGACGGCGACCCAACGCTCCTCTTCCTTGAGCTTTCCTTTGTACACTACATTGGGAGCTTTTTCTCCATGCTCCGAAACAATGTTGTCCGTACTGAAACCGGAAGTGGCAACTCGAAGCTGCTCCAAGCTGTACTCTCTAAACCCAGGCAAGGACTCGCCATTCTCTACCAAAAATTGAAAAAAAAAAAAGGAAAAGAACCACTCATTTTCAAACAGGGAAAATGCAGCGACTTTTTCTCGAGAAAGCAAAGGATAATCAAAATGATGGTTAAAAGAGTCTACTAACCGAGATCGGAGGAATCGTTGAGGTTGGATTTGGGATTGGTTGGCCACCAACAGAGTGAGACTTTGGAGCATCGAGCTCCCATTGGCTAACTCCAAGCTCTATAACTAAAGCAAGCAACTTTATTGCCGTGTAGAACTAAAGCTCAGTACTTCCTTCACTTCCTTGGAGGACTGGAAGAGGGTCTTAAGGAAAAGGAAGAGAGCAAATGAGAGTGACAAAAATGTAGAAGAAAAAGGACAGAGGGTGAAAGTGATTGTTTGGGTAGCAAAAAAGTGAGAGAAAAGAAAGTTACCTTTTTTCTTTTCTTTTGGATCCAAAGGACTTTCACAAACGCACACTCTCTGTCATTGCGTTTTCCACTGCTTCTCCGTCTTCATCATTCTCTCGTTTCTGCTTCATAAGAAACAAAATTAGAAAAAGGCGAAGAAAAAAATGTTGTAACTTTCAGTTTTATTAGTTTCCTTTCAGTTTTAACTTTTAACTCCCAGACTGGAACATAGCTCTACTCTTCGCCCATTGTCGTCGAGGGCGCGTAACTAGCACGATCAAGGAATTGTCTTTACTAGTCTTAATCTAAACTGACTATACTTCACAGTAACAGAGGATCTGGGTCTCTGTGTCCGATCTACTTTGAATGTGAGAATAAATAAATGTGGGATGAGTTGTCCAATTGTCGTTTTGGGTGGTCTCAGCAAATAATCAGGTACGATAGGAGTGGAGTAATCTCCAAATCAGTGAGCTTGGTGTCTGTCATGTGATGGTGTTTGGGTGTCCAAAGTCAAAAACACTTTTTTAAGTGCTGTAGCTTGGGTTGTAGTTGTAGACTGGGATGGGCAGAGTAGATAAATGATTTTTGTTAAGTGCTGTGCCTGTCATCATCATCACTCATTCTCCTTTAGCTTATGAACTAGTTTAAGTATTGGTTAAACCAAAACAAAAACTATTTCAGAGATTTGATAGTTTATTTCAGAAGGACCAAAGGGTAAGATGTCTATTAAGGAGCAGACAACCGAAGCTATTATCACATAATCCAACATAGTTCAGTACCCCATTCCAATTTCCAACTGTACAAGCAGCACACTTACTCCTTTTTCCCTGAGTTTCACTTTGAGATGTAAAAGAGCAGGAGGAGGGTGTTTTCAAGAACTAAGTCACGAATCAAACTATTCAAACTTAAAAAGAAAAAAAAAGAAGCACATACCTTTCCAAGTAAGTTGACTCAAGTCATCGAATGCAACACATCCACACACACTGTGGTCTCCACCCCCACAAACACTGGTGAATAAGGCCACATGGACAGAGGGACACCCATAATTTAACACTTCTGCTTTTCTTTTCTTGAACATGCGGTGGATCTCTCAAATTTTGGTTTTGAGAATTTCAAATCATGGTATGTTCAGGGATTTGATTTCAATTTCTCTAACATTTAAAGATAATCTTAAATTGTTATTGTTGTTGGTATGAACTGAGATTTAGGATCGTACCACAGTATCAAACTCACACCTTATAAGATAATCTTAGTTCATGGACCACTTTTCTAGCTCACATCTTTATTATGACTTGACCAATACATGCCGAGCACATACATCTCATTCCTTTTCGTGATTGGCACCAAGCATGATCTCCAACAATCATGACTGCCAGTACATAATATCATATATAGATTGTTGTGTTTAATTTGTAAAAAAAAAAAACCTTCACATCCGCTAAGTTGATCGTACAGTTCTTTTGCCATTAGATTTCAAATAGGTAAAAACAGGGCAGAGTCACGGAGGAAAGGGTCAATGGTGCTAAAGATAAGAGCTAAAAAGGGTAGAGCACAGCGCCTTTGATAAGCATGTGATGAAACAAGTGTACTAGACAATAAAAATGAAATTGTCATTCAATTCAACCTCCTACACATAAGAACATGCAAAGAGAGATGAAAAAAAAAAGTAAATTAAAGTGAGGGGGTGGCCTTATGGGACACAGACAAAAGAGCATTATTAAATTGAATCATTGCCTCATGCCTGCCCCAATGGCCTGTAGAAGCATCACACCTCACCTCCTATTGTGCCCTTTAAAAGGTAATGGCGCTCTTAATGCAATACTATCAGAGGACTAGGGTCATATTTATAAGCTCAAACTTTGCAGACCTACTTTTGATCATTCTTCTTTAAACATGATAAACTGTACAAAGGCCAGCCTGTCGGCCTCATTTGTGATGTAACATATTCTCCTAGCAATCAGGAAGCTGTATCTCGTAAAAATAACAGAGAGAAAATACAGAATAGTTGCATGTGGGATTTTTTAGTTTCTGAATACCAACTCATTTCATTCCAGCATCAACAATAATGCAGTTAATCTATGTAACTGAGCAAAATAATGAATTACTTAAATAGAGATTTCAGGAACATATCCATGGTAAATATCAGCCAAGCTATCTTCAGCCTGAGCAGACATCTATATACAGTTAACCACAAATATGTTCCGAGCTTGAATCTTCTCAATACTGACTGACTCCCCAGCTATGCTCCAAATTTTCAAACAACTTGAGAGGATTCAACTAACAATGTAGAAACTGGATGTGAAATCAGGAAGCATTCACTAAATTCCATGCTCATTGTGCAATCTCAATGGAAATCCCATTTAATAACTCGTGGTGCTCTTCTTTGTTTCTACTATCCTTATCCCTACTTTGACCTACTACTGACAGAGATATTGTTCCAGTGGATCGGTCGGGTAGCTCTGCAATGGATACGGTAGCCACTGGTAATCAAGGTAACAATAGAACACATGGAATGGTCAAGGATTAATAACAAAGCATTTGCTATTCTTATCTTTGGCATTGTTTGGCAGATTTCTGATGTTTGTAAGTTGTGACTGAATTTGCTTGCCAAATTTCATGTAAAAGTACCCCAAAAACACATAGAAAATTGTTTTTATAAGTTTGCACCTACTTCATAACTCTCACCCAATCAACGATTGAACATTAGCATTGGTTGGACAGAGACACACCAATGTAAATGGATTTCGATACACCATAGAACGGAAACTTTGGGATTTCTAAAGCAAGGGAGAAAACCAAAGCAAAAAAGCTGACCTGGCAATTTCTTGTCAATAAAGAACACTACCAAATTCACTGTATACCTACATTGATGTTAGAAAAATTCATACTAGTAAGTAATTCTCTGAGAGGAGTAATATCAGGGAAAAGAAATAATAATTTACCATGCGACAACAACATCTACTGAGTAATGCTTCCGAGATGCTAAAATAAGCAGGCTTTGAAGAATGGCGAGTAACCAAGCAAATTGCTTAATGCACCTGCAGGGATAGACCAGACAGATGCTAAGAAGGTTAAGAATTAAGTCCCAGAATCCAGGATTACGCCAAGCAGCTCAAGGTGCTTATGGCTTGAGCCAGACATCCACAGTTGGTGGAATAGAAGTGGGCTTTACCTTCTTGTTCCATGTTTATGAAAAGTTCGCACAAAGACTAATGTAAAAATCATGTGTGAAGAGAAAATCAAATCACCACATCCATAGTTGACCCCTTTGGAAACTGCAAATCGGTGAAAGCCACATTAATGTCGAGAATTAATACATTACAAGGAAAACCAAATAAATATGCTTAGAAACACACAGTTGATGATGAGCAATTCAACAGCAGTCTCTGGAGGGGGCAACTTAGCACGTTTTGAGCCCTGAAAGAGACATTTGTACCTGATTGTAAAGCACGCTTCTGATTACAGTAATTTAATAACAAGATCTAAACAACCAGCATAAAAATTTTACCTCTCGACAATGATAATTTGGACCAGGAAGCTGAGTTGAATAGAATGTTACAATTCGAAGAATCTGACAAACCTGGAAACAGTAACAAAAAGCATCTAAACAGAGTTATTGACAACTGCAGAAGAAAATCCAGAAGAGATATCGTCCAACATTATATAACAAAGCCAAGCCAATCAGGGACTGGATATACAAAAGTTAGAAGAGTAACTAGTTACCTTTGAGTTGTAGGTACAAAATGTACAGCCATATTAGAAAACATGCTTAATCAGTCATTGGAAAAACTGCAGTTATAACATATTGATTCTCATCTGGAGGAACCTGCTTGATTGAGAATTTAACTTTGACACCAGGCTTAGAGGTTGGTATATGGTGATAAAATTTAGAAAAAAAATAAGTCTGTTGAAATAAAATTCACTAGTAAATTTTATCACCATATACCAAAAGAAGTCATTGTTGAAATAGAATCACTAGTAAATCATTCTTAAGAGTATCAGTATAATGGATTCCCTCCCAACATATCGCAAGGATTGCAAAAGACTGAAATTCTTTTGGTTTGCATTCAGCTTTATTAATGCTACCTTCAAGAGTAAAAATTTGAGGCAGTCTCACATATACTGCTCAAAGATATGATTAACAGTATGTATTCTAACTGTTCTGGTTTGTTTAGTGACTGTGCCAGAATACTTCATTATATAAGCTTTGCCTACTTTAGAATATTTAAGTTATTCATGAAACGCATGATCAATTAGGTCTTCGGCAAAGAGAATTCGGGTTTCCCAACTCCACCAAAAGTAGACAATCTTCATGAAAACCAAATGCACCACTTTGAATTATGAATACCAACATTGCATAAAATACTACTTATTGTAAAACAAATACAAGAAGAAATGAGAAAATTCAAAACTACTTACCACTAAATAAGCAAGAACTCTGCACCAGATAAGAGCTGTATAAATCTTTTTGTTCTGAAAAATGAAGGGATGAAAAGTCCACTGCAGAATAGTTAACAATTATTAGATGACTAGAAAATCAGAAGCTCAAATTAGAATGGCTAGTTAAGCTGCCTATAATTTCTTCGTGAGTATTCAATCTCAAGCATACACTCTGTCCAATTGCTTCATAAATATACAAGATCGAAATACTACAATTCTAGCATTTGGTAACCATGAAACAGAACTCAAAAGGTACCAGGCTAGGCCTGTGACATTGATCAAACAGTTTGCCCAATTACGTGAGAATTTACGAATCAATTGAAGCATATGATATTGTGTTTAACAATATATTACTTAGGAGCCAAGTACAGTGGAACTACTTCTCCAATTTATGAGTATTTTGCAAGTCAAACGTACATGTAACTTCCCACCCTATGTTTTTTGGCAGGGACTGAAAGTTTAAGACCTTACCAATGCAAAAGAACAAAAGATGAAGGCGAATAAAGTCTCACTGACATAAGCTTTGTCTTGACCAAGTTCCTGAAATTATACATAGGAAGGCAGTAAATCCATCTCAATCCAATTCTAATATCAAGAAACGATGATGTAGATAATCTACAGAACGTGGTACTCACCGGAAGAAGAAAAAAACCAGTATCACGAAGCAATGGACCTGGCCTATGCAAGTAATGAATTCCATGAGCAGCCAACCCATGTATGTACTGTCAAATTAACAACCCATTTTATCAGCATCACTTGAACACCCAATCGAAATGAAGAAGACAACACCAAAAAGATCCAAACATTTAGCCGCTAATCACAGATTTCAAAGATAAACAAGAAGAAGGAGAGAGAACCTGAAAAGCGATTCCAGCGAGGAGAAGTTTCCAATTCTCTGCTACAAGAGAGATTTCTATGGACAATTCAGAGCAAAATTTTCTCCACAGCTGCAAAGCAACAGAAGAATCAAAGCCAAACAAATATAACACATTGAACAAGAAAGCGAGGAATTCAAATGAGAAACCTTAGACGCTTCGCGATCAACGTAAGCGGACATTGTTGGATAAACTTTGACATTAATTATGAAAATTAATTTCTACCTTGGACTTCATTTACATTTTATGATAATCTCCCCTCATAAAGCGCTAAAATTTGAATTGGTTTGTCGTCTTTCTGCTTCTTTAATATGATGATTTGCTATGTCTTGGAAAGGATAAAAGAATATCAGAAAAATCGTTACTTGATAATAGTTTTATTAATCAGTGATTACGAGAAAAAGGAGGCCACTTTTTAGATCGTGTTGGCTATACAAAATTTTCCCACATTGTGATTAAAGACTTGAAAATGTATGCTTCGTGTTCGACCCACCCATGCCATTTCAACCATTCCATTCCATATGTTTTACTCAAAATCTTCTAGTCTTTCTGAATTCGCCATTTCTCCAATCTGTTACTGTATATAGTCTAAGGAAAAGCGATGCCCTTGGCTCACTCTGGAAAGCCAAGTTCAATTCTTTATTGAAGACAAATACCATTCATTTATCATATGCACACTTACAATGAACACAAACCTCACTCTCTCAGCTACAACTAGTGCTGCTTCTGCCAAAAAAGAAACAGAAGCTGATACAAAAAACAACAAATCTGAGGCTTATAGATGCTTTTACTTCATAGTGGCCTTCCGGACAGGAATCTATATGTTCATATCCCATTTGACTGCTAATACAAATGGCAGGATTTCTGTTGCAGTACACAACCAGTCAACTGAAAGTATACATATATATCTCGGACTATTACATGGTACTACACTCTTCCCACTGGTGAGAGGGGCGGGTATGAGACGTATCTGCCTCCGTCCATTCCATTTGGAGGCATCCTTGTTCCATCATTTTGTGCTAATACTGTTCGCAGAGTAGTTTTTTCTTCATTAGAGGAGCTAATTTCCGAGATCTCATGTAGCTTTTTACCATCTATAACTGCTATACCAAGTGAGAATGCCTGTAAAATGGAAAGTGATGCATTGAACTCAACTGAATAGATCCCTTCCTGGAAAGAAGCCAGGCTAAAGACTGGCTGATCCTCATCTTCTCCCCCCTGTGGCCAAAAAGATATCAGTTGGCACTCGCAACCATGATAAAATGCATACACAATTGGCTATCCAGGAAATAGAGCAGTACCTGGTATGTGAATTCAAATTTATCTGCCACACACCCTTTTGGTGGAACCAGTTTATTACCAAACTTATTGGATAGAATCCTAAGTTTGCAGCCTAGATCCCAACCTCCACAGTCACATGATCCACCTGATCTCCATCGCTGGATCAACGAAGAAGGCCCCCCTTTATTCGGTAGACTATGAATTCCACTTGGAAGAATCATTGTTGCATTCATTAGGGTTTGACAGCCAAAAAAAGGCAGATTCACTTCATTTTCCAAAGAAGTAGAATGAGATCTTGCCCCTGGCAAATCACTGTACTTAATGCTCTGATGCCCATGCCTGACACTGCTTTTATTGATAACTTTTGGGATCTTGACCACAATGGCAGCAAGCTCATCATTTGGCTGGAAATCTAGCGCTTGTGGCTCTCCTTGTCTCAGGTCCACAGCAAATAAAACAAACTCTCTGGTAAAAGATTGCACAATATAGTTCTGTCTAGTCAAACTTGAAAACTGTGAATCAGAAACCTTCAGAAGGGCCACAACGTTGTGAATGTATGCTGGATCTTTTCCTTTTCCACCTTGAGCTATCCACCTCCCATTTTTTTTCTTGACCTTCTGAATGGAATAAAATGTATAAATGCAGCTGTACCCGTCCTCTCTTGTACTGCTCAACTTCTTCCCTGTGGCAGCAATAATGTCATGTTCATTGGCCACAGCAAATGTGTATAGGGGCTGGCCGTCCTTGATTGCAACTTGTAAAAGAGCCTGAAATTGTGACGACTTGTAGTTCTTGTCCCGAGTTAGATCATTATTTGCCTTCTGAAAACTGGTTGTATCCGATTCTAACGTCCTTGGCTGTGCAGCACCATTTGAAAATTCTGCATTTCCGTCAGATTTACAAGCTCTATCAGTTGGTACCAAATTCCTCCTCAATTGCTCAGGAGAATTATAGTGGTTTTGGGCCTTTGGCTTCCACAATGGGTCAAATAACCTTCTCAAAGGGCTTGACCTGGCTCTGCTAGTACTATTTTGAGCATCAGTAAATGAGGCATCCTGACAAGAGGAATTCTTGGTATCATCTGAAACAGATTTTGCAGACCTATTTGTTGAAGCTGGTTGCAACCCTTCTCTGGAGTTGAAATTTTTGCTTATCTTTCCCATACCAATGCCAAGTCGGCGAAAAGGTGATGTGCTCCTTGGTTTCTCAGAAGCTACTTTAATTGGCTTAGAATCCATTCCCTTCGAAGGCTCTTTCAAACCTGAAACTGCTGGTACTTGCCCTGATCTTTTAACTTCAAAACCGCCACTGAAGTCCAAACCACTTCCCTTTTTCGTTGAATGCTCATGCAAAAAACTGACCTCATCCACATCTGAGCATCTTTTTATCTCTGAATAAAACTTTTGAGGCAGGGGACACGAGTGTGGAACACAAGAACTCAAAGGTAGAAGGTCAACTTCCTTAGGAATCTCTGAGAAGCTCCTTCGACTTTCTTCTGCTGCTGTTTGGCCTACTATTGAATCCGAAAGATGAGGCAATCTAGGATTTCTGATGATGGGGGGATTTCTGGGTTTAACACAAACTACTGCTTCATTTTTCTGTGCAGCATCTTTGTCAAAAATATCTGCCTCCTGTTCTTGAGATTTTTCCAATCTCTTTAGAAATTTAAGATCCTGTTTCTTTGAGTTTGCCTTCACGCAATGCACCACTTCATCATTTACCCCATTGGTCGAAGTTCCAGTTTGTGATTTGAACTTTGCAACATCATCTTTTTTCTTCCGCTGCATCTGATCAGTTTCGGGATCCTTGCTAATGAACTGTCCTTTCCCATCAGCTGCATGTCCATGTATACCTTTGGCATCTGGAAACTTTCCGAAACTTTCTTCCCATGATTTCCTGGTATGAGATTGGCTTTCTCTAGGAGATGACATGAGATGAAATTGTAATGAAGGACGACAAATCCTTTGATGAGCAGGAGAGCAACTTCGACCTACGCTAGAAATGACAGATGATCCTTCTGTTGAGAAGGATGAGGATGAATTACTGCTGGAAAGTGAATGCCGGTGACTCATCTGTGATATGTGCTTCTGGCTATGCCATTTTTCCAGACGACCCCAGTCAAGGACCCCAACATTCAAAACTTTGTCATCGCGTTTGGCACCTCGCTCCAAATAGCTTGGCAAATTCGACATGTATTTGATGAGCTCCTCTTCTTCAACTAACTTTCTATCTAACTTGGAATAACCTCTCAAGGGTTTTGATGACATATCTCTTAAGGTCGTTGTTTCATGAAGGAGATCAGCAAAGTGAAAACTAACCTTCTCTTGTCTGAAGTTCATGTGTAAATTGGAGCAATGACTTACTTTGATTATATCAATCTTCTCAGAAATTCCAAGAGTTTGTATGTTCCTTGAATTATTTTCCAGCCTTTCGTTGCCTTTCATAGACCAAGTCAAATCTGATTCAGGTATTTCTCTGGTATTTCCTTTTCAACAGTACACTACCATTCAAAATACACAGACGTTGGTCATTCTGGCTGGAGGGAGAGAGCCTAGAGTGATAAAAACAGTTATTAACCTCGCCCTGCACTTGGTAAAATGAAAAGCACAAAGTAACGATAACAGACTACGAGTAACATGAAACAAGGCTGCTGTTAGATATTGCCAAATTATTTTCATTGGAGATAATGCCTCTCAAAACTTAACTGATTATTTCCCTCAACAATAGATACTCAGTGGACCCACATTTTAACAAAGAAAACAAAATTAAAGGAAAACAAATTACAAATTTATTAATCAGGCAGCAAAAGATGAAGTTGCCAAATATTGAGTTACAACCAGAAGAAACCAGAAGGAACAACTCTTATATGTACCAAACAATGATATAAGTTTAGCATTTTTCTAAAAGGCTTTTACAATGTTTTAAAGTTTCCAAACCTATCAAGCAGCGTTGAGATTTAAAGTTTCCCATATAAATGAAAACATTAATCTGAAAGACCTACAAAACAAATTTTTGGCATGCAAGAATTTTCAACCTTTGTAACTTCAATGTCTCAAGTGTTTTCTCTTCTTTTTTTTTTCATTTTGGCCGCATCAACAAGATTAATAAATATAAAACTACAAGGTAAATTTTAATTAGGAGTGCTGAACTAAAAATCCAAGGATTAACTAGAAGAAGGAATTTGATGTCTAGAAATTCCATTGCCCAGAGCTGTAGGACGGTCCAGCATAGACACAAATGCCCACAGCGGTGTGGAGATCCAATACTCTTTTCTTCCCCTTTTTGAATATTGTCTTAACAGCTAAATTATAAATTTCACAGCTCTCAAATCTGTAAATGGTTGACATCTCTTCAACTTGTAACGTGTATAACTGAATTAGGATGCCAGAGGACAATATACGATAAGATACAGACAAAATTAGCGGCAGAGAACTATGGCAAGTGAATATTGGTGGTCCTAGAAAGCCCAATTTTTGAACAGGTTGAGATAAGGTAAAATCGATTAGTCTTCATCGAAACCAATTGGCATGTGTCTGCACCTAATGAAAAGGAAAAGATTCCCAGAAAGTTAAATCCCAAACGCTTTAGTTTTCAACATCCTAAACAGCATATCCTCTCTTGGCCCTGTAATCGAAAAGAACAACCCAAAAGCAAGTACTTTCTTCCCTTTACTCTCCCCTTCTAGTAAATTCAAACAGTAACTACAAATACAATTAGGGAATTGGACTAATCAATACCTCTCTTGCTCTCGTCCCAGTTATAATTTTCAAGATTCCAAATTTGGAGCAAAGGAAATGAAGAACTTCCCTAAGCATTTAAGCTTTAAAAGCATCAACTCAAAGACTTTCTGTAATTGTGACAGTTAACTCTTAGCAAACAAAATTTTCTGTGAAGCCAAGCAAGAAACTTTCTCCAGATTTTCCTGTCAAACAAGTAAAATAGCACGTACCTAGTTCAGCAACGGAAATGCAGAATCAAAACATTCCATTGAGAGAACCAGTAGCTTCTCCAGGAGGAAATTACACGTGCCGGTGCTCCATGAGTCGTCGAACCCAGAAAGGAAAAATAACCAGAGATGAAGAGAGTAGCAGAAACCAAATATAGCGCAAGTAATCAATGCTTTGCTTTCTTCTACGAACTCCAAAGCACTAACTCGTCGAACCCAGAAAAGAAAAAGAACCAGAGACGAAGAGAGTAGCAGAAACCAAATATAGCGCAAGTAATCAATGCTTTGCTTCCTTCTACGAACTCCAAAGCACTAACACACAAAACCAGAGATGGATGGAGAGGTTTGCTATGAGAGAGGGATAGAGGGGCAAAGAAATCCTGGTTGCTGGTTGCAACTCCGAGTGCTCGCTCGCATGTGTGTGCGCGCGCTGCTTGTTACAGTCAGACAAAGCAAGCGTCTGTGTCTGCTGAGAGAGCGATCGTTTTCATCGGAGGGCTATTAAAAGGGAGACGGCTTTTTTTTATATAATATTACGGTATCTTATTTTGTTCATAAATTTCACATATTTATTTATATAAATATTGTATTTATAAATAAATAAATAATATTTATAAAATAAAATAAAATATTATAATATTAAACATAAAATTTAAATTTATTAAAAAGTGGAAAAAGGTATTATATCAAGTGGTCGGCATCTTAGATGGGGCGTAAATGTAATGGTATGACCCTGGGCCCCACTTTGAGACCTTATACAATTTTGTCTCCGTGACGTATTAAAGAGTTTGGCATGTCATTCCATGTCAGGCGGCGGGACCCACATTCGGCATATTCCATCTCGGACCGTTTGATTTAATTATTTATCAGCACGACGTCCGATCCGTTTAACGGTCTTTCGATCGAATCATACATACGTTTTGGTTGGTTTTCGTAGTAAATAATGAGGCATCATTTTGTCATTGAAACGAAAAACACTGTATAAGATTTTGCTTTCTTAATGGGTCTTTTGATGTAATGCAAAGTGGTTACTTTCAAAGGAAATGGAAAAGTAGGCAGTAACAAAGGAGGGATATGCAATCAGTACTGGGTAGATCACAAGCGCAAGAAGACATTCATCATCTGCCTTGCACTAATAATCACATCACATATGGGGTAGACCCACCTACTTTAAGGACTTGCATAGTAAAAAAGGAAATTTTGATTTACTCATCATACTGATCCTCCGACCTTTTCACTTGTCCTTGTTAACTTTTGTGATCATTGTTCCCTTGATCGTAAATATTAAAATTTTGTTTTACTGCAAACTTGGAATGGCGTTTTCCGAAGATAAGAAGAGTACGTAAAACAGAGAGTTAAATAACTTTTAGCAGGAGCTCGCTCTTCTGGCTCGCAAGTTCAAACGTCTTTATGTATGCAATTGTTTAAAATTTGAGATTAGAGTTTTGCTTCCTTCAAAAGACGTACCCGGCTTGAGCAAGGATTAATCTGAGTGTGAATGGCTTAAAAGTATTTTTTTATAATTGGGACCTTCTTAAGACA
>JANVCL010000008.1:26300436-26318212 GCA_026546855.1 Erythroxylum incrassatum
ATATTTTTTAAGTTATCAAAAAATTATAATAATAATATGTCATATATATTATTTAATTAATTATCTCATATTAAATTAAATAATCATAAACAAAAAATATTACGCTCGTAAGTATGTGATCACATAGGTTCATCACTAAGCCGGTAGTAATTAATTCAATTAATTACTAATCAAGGTTAACATCTAATAACACTCTTCAACGATTGGATAGTGTGAAGTAACAACCTTACAAAAACGGAACCTAGTTAAGAATAATGTATTATTACCTTCCATCATTATAACTCCGGATTATCTTAAGGTACGGTTTAATTGTAAAATCCTACTAGATAAGCAACTATGTTACATGTTGATCATTAATGATTAATGAATGACTTAAGAAAGTCCTTCCTCACTCATTCAATCGCCCTGACTAAGATTTTGAAACAATCATTAAGATCAATGACCATAAAGAGCTCAAACTCATTACCTAAAGTCGATGGATCTCATCTTGACTCATCACTAATCAGATAGGTACTTAATTATATTTAATGATCATTCAATTAGCATTTTTATACACTAAGTGTCCAACATCCAAATATAATAAGTGACTTATTGATTGCTATGATAATCTCAGGTCAAAGGAAAAATATATATTTAAATCTTTACGAGAATATCCCATTTGACAATTCATAGGTAATATTAACTATTGATAATTCTCAATTTGGTCAGTTCAATGATCACATCTCTATATGCATCATCTATATATTTAACTTGTAAATGAGATATACTAATATTCATCCAATAGATACTATTATATATATAATAGATACTATTACATACATATTAATCTCAGCGGATCATTAAAGTCCTTATTTGATGATCCAATGATCAAGAATACTTTTAGATTAAACCTTAAAGACTTGACTCTCATTATCATAATCTCCATTATGATGGCAAGTGTATAATTTAATTAAGGACTTATCATATTAGGATAAAAACAATAAACATAATATAATTATATAATTATTTTCCATGTTATTAAACAAAGTTAATAATCACAAAACAAAAATGTTTAATCTATTACATAACGATTGGCTCATGGGTATAATTCCAACTAGCCTTTCAATATTAGGATAACCATTTTGGGGTTTCAAAAACATAGTGCATTCTGGTAGTTAATTAAATAGATTAATCGGTTAATCAATTTAGGTATAAGTGCTAGCTTGTTCATCGGAGAATAGGTCCAATCGGTTATCATTGTTGTGATTTGTAATAGTTATAATTTGAGCCACATCAACTATTTTGCTCCAATCACTTTAATATCTACAATAAAAAAATATTTAGCTTAATGTTTAATTTAAACAGAGATACTCTCCCAATCAACATAGACATTGAATTAGTTTGGAGCCGATTAGAACTACTCTTGGAATTTATAATGTCCAACTCTACTCAAGTTTTTCGATTCTGTAGTCTAATATGCTATTCTTGTGAACATCATAGTACTTATCAAGGGTAATGTTAGTCCAAACAGAACTTAGAAAATCTATATTCATCTACACTATTTCTTAATTGGAGCTTTGTAATTTGTCTGGCGAGCATTTATCTTTTCAATGAGTATCAAGCAACAGGCATTAAGCGGCAATAAGTAACAAGGAAGCCAATTTATTCTTTATTGTTTATATTCTTGTTTGTGCTTCGTATGTGTCATGTTGTGGAACTTCACTGCCCTACCAAGACTGCTGGACAAAATAAGGCATCGATAATGATAACGAACGAAGAAGCCATGAAGTTCGTTGTTTAAAAGGAACGAATGGTCAAACAATCAAATTTGTAAAGAAGAAGATTAAAGAATGACACTTGCCGTTCTCTTATCTACATCTTCATGCACGTAACAACTGTACATTATATTCGAAAGGTTAACAACATGTTTGAACGGTAACCGCAGGAGTACAAAGGGCATGCGACAAGAATGGCCCAAGAGAGTGCCATGGTTTTTGGTGACAGAAACATCCCTGTTTTATGACAGGGATGCAATTTGGAAGTTCCTAAGCTAATTGACACTTACATAGTGTTATAATTAACTAATGATTTAGCCGGACTAGGATTCTGATCATTCTTGCGCCGTTTCATTGTCGACTTAGCCTGCATCACCGTGAAAGCCAACACTTGCTTATATAAATCTCCTTTTGTTCCTTCCTTCCCATTTTGTATACCAGCCCCATAGGGGCAGGATATCCACTACTGCCATCTACTGCTCCCATTAGTTATCCAAACCCTCAAAGTTATTTTTTCACATTCCGCGAGAGCCACTGTATGGATATATCTATTATCCTATATCTTTCTACTTTTGTACTTCTCTATGTATCGATGAACAACTTTGAGCTACTCCTTATACCTTCCACTGTTCCCTGCTCATCTGAGCTCAAAGCCACCATGAACTGACCGATCGAAGGGATGGAAGTTTCGTCGATGAATAAAACATACAGTTCTTGGAATGAATAAGAGATATACTGTCAGTTTCTCAATAAGAATGTGGAAACTTGTAAAAGGTGAAGACAAGATGATCATGAAGTATAGAGTTTACACTATTCTTGGCGTAAATGCGGAGCTAGTCCAGTAACTCATCAGTCCTATTTCTACCTTATCTTATGAAGTTTGCACGATTAACTTCACATATATGCAGCATCAAACAAAGATTCAGTTCCAGTCGTACTTTTGGGGAGGGACAACTTTTACGGTAAGCATGAATAATAAGGAAAGATTCAGAGTACCTTTGCTGGTTTGGGTAATAATCCGACAAATTAAAAGCTGAAGTAATTGATTAAAATTCCCACCTTGCATCTCTTCTTGTAATTTAACTGCATATCATTGTTATTGTTGTACGAGACGTATCCGAATATATTGTCAACTTTCCGAGTCAGTGTTAAGTTCTGTACGAGAAGAAGGATAACAAACTAAGAGCTGCTGGCCTATGAAGTTTGATTCTGCTATTTCATGCTCTGCATTCTTTATTGTCGTAACAACTGATTAATGGTGGCAATTTGTAAATTTGCAGTGTCAAGTAGAAATTATCAGCCATTATATGTGAGTATTAACAACAGATTTTCATTTGGGCATAATTTTGTAATATACAGGAGTCTCCTTGTGGGTATAGCGAACAGTCCATGTATACTTTGCGGATATCCTTCACTTTTTCATAATAAAAAATATTCCAGAAACTATCATTTTCAATCAAATTCCTTTTATACAGTAGATCCAGTGTTGAATGTAAAAATCTATTTGCTAACAATATATTTAGTTGTCAAAGCTTGGAAAGTGTGTTTTGAGTGCATTGATAAGTATACGTAAATATGTATTAACTTGAATTATCAGTAATTTGTTAACTTAATTAAATAAAGAGTTATTCTTGCCTTCGTATTATAAGGTCAAATCCCTAATAAAACTAGCATGATGAGTTATAACATTAAAAGAAGATGTACGTATATATAAAACATGTATAGTTAACCGTTTAATTGAACTAGAAACTGGATGCTATATGATAATTTCTAAAATGCTCATCACTCAATCCAATTTAATTTAACTTTAATTGGTGTATCAATAAATTGAGTTTCTTATTAGCATTTGTTGATTGTCATCAAACTAACTGTGCTTGTTAATAACCTTAATCTGATCACATGTTATTTCTAAAGTTATGTTTGATTGGGTGATTATTAATGGAATGTAATATTATTCCATCGTTTAAGAGGAGAGTTTATAATAAAATAGAATAAAATAGGATAAAATGAGAAGATTTTACATTTCATATCATTTCATTCTAAATAGTAAAAATAAATTATCTTCAATTTGGAAGGTTTAAGATGGAATTTAAAATGATAATCAACATTTTGTTAGTAAATATATAAAACTAATTAAATTGGTTTCATACAATAACTTAAACTATTGCGGTGAAATGGTCGCTTAATATGTTATCAGAGCCTTTATGACCAAGTGGTCGTGAGTTCAAATTCTACAACCCATCTATTATTCAGCACAAGGTAAAGTGGGTCTGTACAAGTTTCAAGCCCAAAGAGCTTTCACTTGAGGGGATGCGTTAGTAAATATATAAAATCAATTAAGTTGATCTCACACCACAGCTTAAGTTATTGTGGTAAAATGGTCGCTTAATACATTTCACTATATTATATAATAAACTTTCTTTTCAAACGATAGTTTACTATATTACATTAAGAATTATTCCATCTTTTTCAAACAACAATTTTTTAACATTACATTTATTTACTTTCCATTCAATTATAAAGATATACAGGATGATGTCCTGTTGCCCTTTTGCTGTTTGCACCAGTTATATATATTTTTTAACTTTTTATGTATTTTTTTATTTGAAAAAAAAAACGTAATAAGCAAGTACTTAACAGCAAATAGGGGTTTCTTTTTGTTCAAGAAGAGATGGAAAATGTAGTTCCAAACCTTTAACTCTCTTTTGCAATATGTGACATCGTTTATTCTAGAGACTAATACTAATTTGACAGGATAATACATATTTCTAGCTGAACTCGAAAGGAATATACACTCTTTCCACGAAGGAAAATTATGGATTGAGTTGTCTCGAAAATGATAAATTGTATGTGACCAACCTTACTCGCAAATAAAGAAGCTTTCAATAGCCTATTTAATTAAGACTATCTTTCATTGTCACATGCGGCTATCGTCCATGGTCTGTTGGCTCCAACAAACCTTGTTTGCCGGTGCAAATGACAAAAAGGGTTGTCACTCATGATTCCTGTAACCTTATTGAAGCTGGAGAGGAAATAACAAGTGCTTAAAGAGTTCTATTATCAAATCCTGTAATTGTCAAAATCATAATGTTGAATCAAAGTGTAATTAAATCCTTAAGACATAAAGTAAATTGAACATTTTGTTTCTAAAATAAAAATAAGTTTTAATTTCTTGATGTTAATTAGAAATTTGTTATCATTGATATAATAGCCTGTTTCTACACTTAAGAATTAAACTACTAAATAAAGTAATACGAGTCATATCATATGAGAATATATAGTGTATTTCAATTGCATGTATCATATTCGCATACATACATGAATCATACTTTGGAGGAATTGTAAACATAATTTATGCACTCGATTAACTTATTTTAGGTATGAAAGATTTTAAAGTTTCTGATTTCAAGTTTTAATTTTTTGATGTTAATTAGAAAATTGTTAATTATGTTTACAATGCCTCTAAACCCCTATATTTTTTATTGCTTAAAAATAACATTAAAAAATAAAAAAGCCACAAAGTTAGTGCATTCAAAAACTATGAATGGGTCAACACTATCAATAAAGAAATGACACTCCTCTTTTCTCTACTCTGGAAATTCATGCACGAAAGCAACTGTACAGTGCCCAAAGGATTTTTATTTGCTTGAACCCTAACCAGTAATGCGAAAATCCTTAACACAGTAATGCGAGTACCACTAATTAAAAATAAGGGATATATTATATATAAATTTGAATCATTTTGAGAGCTAGTCAAAATACATGTCTTTATCTGATCACGGGCTCAAATACAAGCGTGTCTCAACCCTGGCATTAGATCCTCTGTTACTTTTATTCAGTTCCATCCGGTCAAATTTGTGGATAAAACACAATGACACGTCCCAAATTGAGCATAATGGCATTAAAATGTCAAATAGTGTATAATCGCATTAAAATATTGGTATCTAGTATGATTTGGCCCATTGTCATATCTCAGTCCTTACTCGATCAAAACCCTAAATTTTATTTAACTATTAAAAAATCTAGTTTTATGTTTTGAGTATTTAAGTACTATTTCTTTTCAATTATTGGACATTATGGACTATTAATATAGTGTTGAGACTTCTCTCTTTCGGTCTACAAAGAACTTTAGAACATGTCATATTATTTACTTGGGGCATTCAAATTCACTACAACAAATCAATAGAATTTGCGACGGTTTTTTTTAAAACGTCACGAATTGTTTAGAGTTTTTATGACGTATTAAAAAATGTCACGTAAAGATCCCTTTTTTGCTATTTGTCATACCATTTACGACGTATTAGTAACAAAATGTCGCAAAATAGAAACCGCAACGTTTTGCTAGAGAAATCGTTGCGGAAGGCTGAATAAAGTTATCAAATCGGTATTTAATTACTCCTAAAGCAGCAAATAGAAATATCAGAGATTCAACTCATTAGTTTAATAATGCGACTTTGCTCTTGAGGAAGCGACGGTTTCAAAGGGCGGTTGCCCTGTCTCAGCCGATGGCTAGCGGTGCCGGTGATTATACTCTTCACTCGTTCTTGTCCCAAATCAACAACCCTCACACAGACATCCATACAAACACAAGAAGTATCAGAATTTGACAGTATAGAAAACTGGGTTAGGGTTATTAGCGTCGAGGGTCTCTAGAATCCCTGCGAATCGTCTCTTCCTTCGCTCCATTTTCTCCAACTCTCATCATCAGTCACCAGAAGCTGTTGTTGCCGTTGCAGCACCCAAACCCACCCCAGATCATCCACTCAGGGCCCCAGTGGCCGGCGCACGTGACCACTTCCCCAACCCTGATGATGCAATTGAGGTTTTTATGGGTAGGTATCTTGCCAAAATTCCCAAGGGCTTCACCTTTTTCTAAGCGTGCGAGGTCGCTGGCATTAACATTCCTCAATTCTGCTACCACAGCCACCTTTCCATCACTGACAACTGCCGTATGTGCTATCTTGTCTTTATATGCGCAATTGCATGTTTAAGTCCATTATAAAGATTCTCAACATTTACTCTTAGCTGCTTCATTCTTTATGTGGCATAATTTCTAAAGTTCCAAGAGTTTTTGACATTCTCTGGAGTCCTTTAACATTCATACTTGGTAAAAATGGCACAAATTTCTCCATTTTTGTTTATATCTATGTGCTTGCAAATTATTGGATAAGTGCTTAGTGGACTTTGATGTACTTGATATGTTGATTCTGATTTCTTGTGATTAGTTCATTTTGCAACAATTGTGTTTATGATGCCTCAACATGTGCATTAATAATTCCTCTGATGACAGGGTATGATGATCCTACAAAGCCAGATCTTCCGCGACTACATGAGTGGCTTTTTAGATCTGGACTTGATCGCTACATATGGATTGTTGGAATGATATATGCTTATTATCACCCAAACGTATTATTGGATCTCTTGCTCAAATGTGTAGTTTTTTTTGTAGAACTGGCAATCATCTTCTGAATGTGTAAAAATTCAGATTGAGAAATGGATGGAGAAACTTGAGGAATCCGAAACAAAGAAAAGAGTCTTCATAAAAACAGTCATTGTAGTTGTTTCATTGTTTGTAAGTTGCATTATTTGTCAATATAGCAGCACATTTAACTGCTTGTGAGCTCATTATTGTTTCTTTTTTTTTAATATTTTGATGGTTGTTTCTTCTTTTTGCATTTATTTTTCCAAGGTTGGTTATTTTTGGTACGAGTCTATCTAGACGTTGGACAAGATCACATACAACATGTACCATCCTTACACATCATGGATCCCCATCACGTATGTTTCAAGAAGTTCCCAGTTATTTTGTTCCTTTTCTATTTAAGAGAAGCCTTATAAAGGGGCCTTGGGGGTGGGATGTAGATAAGTGTATTGTTTCAAAGGTGGAATCTGGGGTTGGTATGAACTTATGAAATACAATTCAACTGTGTTTTCAAAATCTTATTAATTGCATCTACTTATTGTGACTTTAGTGACTCCAATGTCTACATAGTTCATTTAAAAATGTTTATTAAATGAGACTGTTTATCTAATTAATTCTTAATTTTTTAGGAATAAATGTGTAAGGAATTGGCAGTTTCAATAGAACAAGGTAATGTGTAAGGAATTGGCAACTTCAATAGAACAAGGTCATCCGATGACAGAGGATGACCTTGTTCTATTGAATCTGCCAATTCCTTAGGATGACCTTGTTCTTAGTCTTTTATGCTCCGAAACATTTTTAACATTTTATGTTTATGAAAACAGATGTAATGAGAAGGAAATGAACTTTAATACATTACAGTTTTTCGGATCTAATGCAATTTCCCTTGGTATCAAGTATTCTTTTACTTTTCATTTCATTGGTTTATGTAAATATTTTTGGGTTAGAACCACTGTATGGTTTTGTAGTATAGACAAGAGTTGTTTTAGCAAGGTAGAACAGTAGTTAAAAGAAGCTCCACTTCAGGTGAATTTTAAATCTGGTAGATTCTAGCTTATTTTCCCAGGGCCTATTTCACTGTTGCTACACTTTCATGGTATGGGACCTTATCCTTTCTGGTCACTTCAAAACTTTGTTGATGTGATGAGTATACCGTTATTTAATGAGAGGGTGGATTGATGCAATATATAGAATGCTGATGTTGGTTTGTGTTATTCTTTTCTCTTATATATTTATGTTATAGATCTACTATCGTGATGTGGATTGCTTCCCACCAGCAATGGGTTTTCACTTTATCATCTGCATCTGGGCTTTTCTGGTTTTTACCTATAAAGTTTTGCTTTTTCTCAGAGAAAAATTTCTGACAAGCAGACTAAATCAAAGTCAAGGAATTCGTAGAGGGTGAATGAATAAACTTCAATTGACAATGAATTAGATGATCCTTTTCCAAATGCAGATCAACCATTCTAGAGATCTAAGAGGCTAAAGAGACCAACAAAGAGTGTAAATGAAAATCTTGAACGAGCATATACTGCAACACCCTTAGTAGATTCTTCACAGAGCCAATACCCTTCCTATAAATGAGTTTGCCTTAAACAAGCTAACTTGATCATGAAAACATGAAGTGAATATATTAAAGGTATCATATGGTGGATTACATGGACATCTCAATTGGAGAATAAGAAATTGTATGAATTAGAAATGATAAGAACTTGTAATTTCCAAAAGAATACCTACCATGTAATTGTTCTCTTATCATATCTATTGATCCTATGAAATATGAAAAATATGTTTAATGCTTCTAAAAAATTTTGATTTTCCATAATTAATTTATTTTATTAGCTAATTGTCATCACACTTTATAAGTGTATTATGACATGTTTGTGATATGCAATTAAATAATATATTGCTCGCAGGTATGAAATTCTTGTGATACATGAATGATTATTAAAATTAATGATATACTAAAAAATTGAAGAATTATTCATAAATAATATTGAATAGTTATTAAAAAAATAAGATTAAAAAATTGAATTTAAAAAATAATTATGAAAATTAAAAAATTATTAAATTAATTTGATTTTCAAAAAATGAAAAAAATAATACAAATAATAATAAAAATGTCGCGGAAGACATTTTGTGACGTTTCTAAAAAAACGTCGTGGATTTCTTTACATTCTGCGACGTGTTAAAAACATCTCGGAATGTTGGACAATCAACGACGTTTTTTAAAAACGTCGCGGATTGTTCAAACTTTCAGTGACGTTTTTTTAAACGTTGCAGAATGTCATTGTTTTTTGTGACATTTTTCATAAAACGTTGCGGATACCTTTTGCATACACCACATTTCGCGATATTTTTTGTGACGTTCTTTAAAATGTCACAAATGCTCTTCTGCAACATTTTAGGACCTTTTGTGATGTTTTAAAAACATCACAAAAGGGCTTGTTTTCTTGTAGTGAAATTATCTTAAATATAGGTTGCAATTTTTTATAACATCAGGTTAAGATTCTTCTTATTTCATGATTCTGTGTATTCATTGGGTTAAGATTCTATCTTTAATCTAGTTTTAGCTTTCTTGAGGCTTGATTATAGATCAATTGTGTTGGATTTTACGATTTCATCTTTGAGGTTTGCATTAGTTTCATATTAGAACTTTGGTTTTAAAATTAGGTTATATCTATCTTTTCTTTCTTATTTTCTTATTTATTTCCTTTTTACTATGGGTTTTGGATATTGTAGCATAATTATTTGTAATTCATAATCAAATTCACTCTAATACATATGTAGAGAATTATTATACTCTTCAATAATTGGATTTTATCCTCATAAAAGAGATCTTTATTAGTCCATGAGCCTAGTTTTTTTTTTAAATTTTCTCAACCAAGGGGAGACATTCATTGAAGGTCAGCCCCTTAGTTGATATAGGAAGCCCCAAATATAACATTAGAGGAAACTCTCTCTTCATTCTTGAAATATCAGCTACCCTTCTCTTCATTCTTGAAATATTAACTACCCTTTGAGCTAGGTTAACATCAATAGAGGATAAGATAAAGAAACATTTATCAAGATTCATCTCTAAGTCTGATAACTTCTTGAATTGGTGGAGAGTGTCTATCAACAACCTTATTAAAGGTAAATGAGCTTTATAAAAAAGCATAAGATCATCTACAAAACATAAGTTTGTGAGAGAGAACTTTTTACACTTGGAATGGAATCTAAACTTTGAATCCTTAGCACTATTGAAATCCAACAACTGAGTTAGTGTTTCCATACAAATGATAACAAGTAAGTGAGAGTGGATCATCTTAGGTCAACCCTTTCACTCCCCTAAAGAAGTTAGTATGCTATCCATTGAATAAGACCTCAAAAGATGTAGAGGTAACACATGCCTTGATCCATTTTAAGTACTTATTTGGAAATACGATAACCTTCATCAAATGAAATAGGAAGTCTTAGTTGATACTATCAAATGTTTTTAGAAGTCTACTTTAATGGTGTAATTCCTAAAAGATATTTTCCTTTGTATACTCCTCTAATATCTCTTGAATAATCAAGATATTGTCTCCAATCTTTCTATTCTTTGTAAAAGCCCCTTAATTCTAACTGATTATAGAATCCATTACTATTATGAGTTTGTTAGCTAGCAGTTTATTAATGATCCTGTAGAGAATATTTGTGCAGGATATAGGCTTAAAATATCTAAATGACTGGATTAGAGAACTTAGGGACAATATATGTCTTATTGATCCCCTTAAAAAGAGATCCACTTGAGAAGAATTCATGTATAACTTCCTTAACCATTGGCCCAATAGTACTCTAGGTCTTTTGATAGAAGTGTCCATTTAATCCATCTAGACTTCATGCCATTCATATGGAAAACTACATTCTTTATTTCAACATCTAAAATAGGCCTATTTAGATTATTTGCATCCTCCTCTAAAATTTTCCTTATAATGAAGAATATAGTGCTTGTTTGGTGTAAATAGTTTATTTACTACAATGAATAAGGGCTTTAAAGTACTTAACTACTTATTGTAGCTCCCCTGTGCTTTAACCTCCTATTTGGTAGAGTAATTGTAGAGATTCTGTTGACATTTTTCATAGCTAATAAATAATTGAAGAAGAATTTTGTACATATTTCTCCCTCCTTAATCCAATTGACCTTAGCTCTTTTTTTGATGATAGAATCATGATTATTTAAATTATGAAGATATTCTTTCAAATGTTGTTTTTCTTTACTCAAGAGTTTAGGATAACTAGGATTAACAACTAATAGCTTCTGGATTAAGGATAACTTCCTTTTTGCCTTATCAATCATCTCTTTAGTGCTTGAGCCCCTCTTAGAATTTAGTTTCTTCATCTCCTTTTTATCTGACTAAGCTTTTGAACACATATATATTGACTAGTTTCACCAATCTAGAGATCTAATCCTTAACTAACTACCTCCTAAAAACCTTCCATCTGAACAAGGAAGTTGTTAAATCTAAAATGGGATTTTCTACATGATTTTTGAATAATCCCTCCATGTTTACAGGGTATGGTACGAGAATAAGGGATCCACGAAAATGGCTTAACTCTTTGGGAAATGTGTCAACTAGTTAAGATTAACTCTTTGCTTGTCCAACTTTTTCCTGACGAACCAATTTGTCTGTTGCTTATTTCTCCTTATAAAGTTGTGCCCTACAAACTTTAGATTAATAAGCTTCATATATTCAACATAAACTAGGTAATCAGAACTATAATTTCTTAGGTTGCATTTACCATCAGTCTCAGACCTATACAAAGTAGAATTAAGGTCACCACATACCGTCCAAGGGCAAGACCAAACATGTTTTTTTACTTTTCAGGTTATTCCAAAGACCATTCCTCTAAAAGATAGTGTTGAATTCAAACATAAAGGAAATCTAGATAGATACATCTTCCACCAAAAATTGGATTCGGGTATGCATCAACTAGTCATGTTTGCTAGCATGTTTAGACATATTGCAAATTATGAAATTTTTCTATATTGTTTTGTTTATAACCATTGCTCAAACTATTATTAATATTTTATATAAGATAAAATGACCATCTTTTAATGTTATATACTTTTTTTAGTATAATTTGATAATATTTATATTATTTTATTTTATATATAAAGTGTCCAACATTTTTAATTAATGATATTTCTCTATGATTTAATTTGATAATAATAACCAAATAATTCATAACCAAAAACATGATACATTATATATAAAATCCCATAATTGCTCAATATTATGGATTATGTAAAAAGTTGAATATTGTTGGGCAATGTTTTTACACATTCGTAGTTAAAAGACTTTACTTATGAAACTAAGAAAATGTACTTAAAAATATTAAAAGTGTAGCAAAAATATAACTTTACAAAAAAAGGGTAGTTAAGACTATATATTTATGAATACATAAAATGTAGTTAACAATTGCCTTCTCACGTTCTCACCAAGCAAGCTACCTTCTCACATCTCACTCACCCAATTAGCTATCTTCTCATAGTCATGCCAACAGTTCATGCACATGCAAGGTGAATTTTTTGGAAAATAAAGAAGTGGAACCATAGCAATTAGACAATGTCAAAATGATAGCAATAGGTGAAGAAAACGCCAGCAGCCCAAAACGCAGACAATAGGAAAAGAAAACGCAAACGTAAACCAATTATTAATAAAATGCAGACGTAGTAGAGAAGAGAACTAGGGTTTTATGTGTTAGTTTTAAGAAGAAAAGGGGGAGGCAGTTTTCGGGGACATTCTGTGGGGCTAAAGCAATTTCTTCTTGGGAGCTCTTTGTTTTAATGAAGAGAAAGGGCAAAGCTCTCAACTATGAGACACACATAAAAGGGTAGCTTCCTGACGCCGTTTCGGAGGCAACGTCGATGCCGATGACCCAGTTTAGCATTCCTTCCATTGTTTTGTTGTTTTTTTCTCTCTATAGAAATTTTTTATGTTATCTTCATTTATTATTTGGGTATTATGAAAAGATAATTTTAATGCATTCATTAGATCATTTTATTACAAACCCATTGCTAGAATATTCACTATAATTCGTAATTGTTATGTTAAAATTCATTTGTAGTGACTAATGGTTTGTAATCATTAAGGATAATATAACCTAGGTTAAATGACGCATCGCATGTGGTTATTGCCTTGATTAATCGGTTTTCCTAATTCATAATGCTACTACCTAATTGAATCTAGAGATCGTATCCTAGCTTATTTGATGGTTAGGTTTAATTAATGATCGTATCTTAATTAAACATGACCTAAAGGAAAACTCTAGTTAATTATTAACCCACGATCAATGGTTGCTAGGAAATGTTTGAGAACAACAAATCAATGAAATATGTTTAATTAGGGTGTAGGAAAAGATTGAACCAAAGAACTGGATCTTTATCAAGTTCCCCACTTTCATCATTTTTTTCATGTTTTTTATTTGCTTTTGTTAGTTAGTTTAGCTTTATTTTATTTTCTTTTTTTAAACTAAACCCCTAAACCTAAACACCAATTAATTTAATTTCGAAAGCTTTACACACACTTTCTATATGATTGACCTAGACTCACCACTGTTATAGTAGTCTACTTTATTTTATGTAGTGTTACAATGCGCCACCAACGGATTGGACCACCTTGATTTTAGCTTCCTTGCAAACAACCATAGATGAGAATTATATATGAGAACTTGATTACCCTTTTCAAAATGTTCTTTTTCCTCCCGTTGTATATTCTTACATTTTCATATGAGGATATTTGTAATTCATCTAACTCATGTAACTGTAGAATTCTCTTGTGACCTACATTTTTAATCAAATTTAGTAATCTTGGGGCCTAATATGCTTTATGCTCTAACTCAATAGCTAGGTGACAAGCTTTTCAAAAAAACTGATATATATTGTATCATTCATGTGTTTTATATGCAATTTAATATTCCTAAAGAGCATGATCTAACTTTAGTGACCAATCCTTCCTAAAAATTTCTCCCTTCTTTTATAGAATCCTTTCAACTAGAAACATCCACTTATCCACTAGTTTGATGGCGATAAGGACTTGTAATTTTATGCATGACACCGTATTTGTGGATTACTATATCAAATTGTGTTTTATATGATTGTGTTCCCTATTACTAACTATTGCTCTAGATGTGGCAAATATAGTAAATATATCATAATAACTCTAAACTTGTTAGTTAGCATCTATGGCTTCTACCCATTTTGATACATAAACTATTTCCATTAAAAAGTATTTATTCTTGATGACCTTATTAATGGATTCAAGAAATAAATCCCCACATAAAATTCATCCACAAAATAAAATGTTAGTAAAGGGCATTTCATGTTTTTGGGAGATATTACCTATTCTTTAACATGTATAATAATATTTCATATAATTATGAGCATCTCTAAGCATACTCACTAATAAAAACTTGCTTATAAGATCTTTTCTGCAACTTTATTTGCATCAAAATGGGCTGCTACTACACTTGAGTGATAATATTATGTTATGGACTCCATCTTTTCCTTTGGTACACATCATCTTATAACTTGATATGCATGTATTGTTAATAGAAATGAGTCTTATATATGTAATATTTTAAATAAAAAAGAATTTATTCTTTTACTGATGTGAAGGAGTCTTAAGGAGAACTTTTGTTACTAATTAGTTAGCGTTAGCTATAAACTAAGGGACCAAATACCTATGTGAAGCTTAATTTCTCCTTAAAAAAGTTATCATATATATCTTCTTCATTTGACTCCTCCAAATTTGGATTTTCTAAATATGATAGGTGGTTTGCTCTTGGTTCTCTACTCCCTTTTTGTCTCTAATCTCCAAATCAAATTAATGCAATAATAAAATCCATCTAATCAATTTGGGTTTTTCATCATTTTTACAAAGAAGGTACCTTAACGATGAGTTAACCGTGTGAACAATGATTTTAGAAAAATAAGATATGATTTGAATTTATCATATAAGAACACTGCTACTATCAATTCTTTCTTAATGGTTTTGTAATTTTCTAAGCATTAGTTAGATTTGTTCTAGCATAATATATCAAGTTAAAATTCTTGTTATTTGTTTTCTAAGTACTACTTTCATAATATTATCACTTACATTATACATAAGCTCAAGAATAAGATTCTAATATAGTGAACAATGATAGGAGCATTGATTAGCTTTCTCTTCAATATTGTGAATACCTGTAAAGTGGTTGTATAAAAATTACAGGAAACATCTTTATAAAGTAAGCTAGTTGAGGTTTGATTTATTTTCGAAAAGTCCTTTATAACCTGTTTATAAAATCTAATATGTCTTAAAAAGCTTCTAATTTCCTTCATCGATATAGGTAGTGGCAACTTCTCAATCTCTTCAATCTTTGCATTATCCACCTTTGTTCCTTGAAGTGAAATTTTGTGTCACAAAACTATATCTTCTTGCACTATAAACTAAAATTTCCCTAGTTTAGTACTATACTAGTCTCTTTACATCTTTGTAATAATTTTTCAGATTATTGAGGCACTAATAATAATATTCAATAAAGATTGAAAAACCATCTATAAATAAATTTATTAGCTCTTTAACTATACCATAAAAAATGTCTATCATGCTTGTTTGATTTGTTACTATTGTGTTACATAATCTAATGAACATTCTAAAACAAGTGAATGTTCAATATGGGTAGGTAAACATAGTCTTCTCTTAATCCTCATATGGCATTGGAATTTGAAAACAATATAAGTATTCATCCAAAAAAAATAATACATATGCTCAAAGATTCTTTCAAAATTTTGGTTAAAAAAATAGAAGGGAGAAGTGATCTTCATAGGTTGCATCATTTAGTTTCTTGTAGTCGATGCATACTCTCCACCTAGTGACGATCCTTAGTATATTTAACTTATTCTTCTCATTTCGAGCAATTTTCATCCCTTCTTTCTTTAGTACTAACTATACATGCCTTACTCATGAACTATTAGAAATAAGGTGGATCATACCTAAGTAAAGTAGTTTTAAAACCTCTACTTTCACAATCTCTCAATTTTTAATTTATTCTTTTATGGGATTACATTATAAGTTTGTGTTCTTCCTCGATAAAAGTGTTATGGGTGAAATATAAAGATCTAATCCTTTTTTTAGAAACTTTCCATTTTAAAGCTTTATTATATGCTTGTAGAACTTTTAGTAACTTTTTCTTTAGTTTATAAGATAAACCAATTGAAATTTTCATTGATCACTTTAAGTTCTTTCTAAAAGCATATACTATTTTTTGGTAATTCTTTAAATAAAAAGTTTAGTAGTTCCTTTATAGAGGATTTCATTTTCTAGTGAAATATATTCACCTTCTTTTCTTGGTTTTTGATTATTAAAAGTTCTTTATTTGCTTCTAATAGGTCAGTTGCTTCTGTAACTCTTCATTTTTTTAAAATAGATTTTCTCTCCTTCGATGATACAATGCTCTAAGGGGTCTTTTCATTTAGCTCCCTACAAGGAATATACTTCTATGTCTGATTCATTAAAGGAATAACAAGAATGATCATCTGTATTAAAGTGTTTCAATGCATTTAAAAATTTGAAGATTATTATTTCCTCCCCCCTTTAAATGTTAATTTTCATTCATGGAAGTTTATTATATCTTTAGCTATAACTAGGAATGGTCAACTAATAAATGATTATTGAACTATATTTATACACATATAGTTAATGTGTTTAGCTTGTTATTTAATAGTTTTATAATATTTTTGGTACCTAATTTGCTTCGAGTGTGTTTGTAGGTGATGATTTCCTTTCGGACAAAAAGGAAAAGTGTTCAGATGAAATCGTGGCATAAAACAAAGATTTAAAGCAAATTTGAGATACGTGGCCCTGTCCAATAACTGTCTAAGTCTTTATAAACGTATGGAGATTTGAAAATATTGTTTCTGACCGTGTATGTTACCTATGTAAATCTTTGTACTTGTTTAAAATTGTGAATTTAGATATTTTTGGACATACACAGTTACCTACACAACTGTGTATATCCCCAAAACCTAGTTTTTATTATAAAAAGACATTGTCAGAGGCAGTTTAGGGAGAGGTGAGTTTAGAAGCATTTTTTTTGTCGTAAGAAACATAGAGAAGAGGCATTTCTAAGTATAGTAGAGGCAGATTGGGGAGAGGTGAGTTTAGAAGCATTTTTTAGTCGTAAGAAACATATAGAAGAGGCTTTTCTAAGTAGAGGACGAGGAAAACATGAAGATTACTTCACAAGAACCAATAGAGAGCATTGTTTAAAGCAGATTGCAAGAAGATTTATTAAAGACAAAAGGGAGATTTAGAATATGATTTCTTTGATCTCTATTTGTTCTTATGAATGTTTGTTATTAGTTTGTTATCTATATGTAGGAACTAAATTTTTTAGTGCTTAGGTGTGATGAACCCTAAGCTGTGATGACAATATGATTTAACCTTTTATTCAATGTATTTTTATTAATTGGTTTATTATGATTCAATTATATGTTATATTCTTGAACTAATCTATCGAGAATATTATTCCATTATTTGATTTCATATGATTGATATTGAGAAATACTTTTGTGTGAATAGATTTATTATAA
>JANVCL010000008.1:26359294-26372414 GCA_026546855.1 Erythroxylum incrassatum
GGGGTAAAGAGGGGACTGTCATCACCTGGAATTATACTCATGGTATGTATATCCTCTGCTTAAGATCATTTTAATAGGAATCAACCAAACTTATTTTGCAATTCTTCGATCTCGAGACTCCACTCCTCTTAATGGTTTTGCTATAAACGATATGTTAATATAATAACTTGAACTACTAATATGTGTATGGCTGATCTTCCAAGGGCAGTGTCATCTAAAGGAAAAACTATAGTGACAAGTTATTGGACAATATATATATATATATATAGTGACAAATTATTGGGCAATATATATATATGGTATATACAGTTACAAACTCCTGGATATTTTTCTTTTTTTTATTGCTTGCATCCAAGAGCTTAAAGTCTGTACTCTCTACCGAGATTTATTTATCAACTTAAGAAATCATCATAATAAGAACGATAGCTACGTAGCAAGCTTTTAACGTTAGGATTTTCCTACTGTTTTCCTCCGTCGAAATTTGAGACGAAGAAACACTGCTGGAGTAAATACTAGATAACTAAATTTGCTCTCAACTAAAGGAAATAACAAACATGAAATGTACAGAACTGCCTAAATAAGAATTCTTGAACAGTAATAGTTACATCAAAAAATTTCCATTCATGACAGAAGTAAATCCATTGGAAAATCCAAAATAATCAGCTCTTCGAGTCCGCTTATCTCCAACTCGTGAACTTAGCCAGTACAAAGCTATATAATAGCGCCCAATTTTTTCGATTCGGCAATTCAATCTATGATTTATCATTTATAGATGTTGATAAAATCCTTGCTTTTAGTTTAGTAGGAACCTAGGATGACATAGCCTTAACCTTAAAGTTAAGGGCGAGGTTCAAATGAGGAAAGACATAAGGTGGATACCTAGGCACTCCAAAGATCTCAGATAAAGTAGGCATATGCCAAACATGAATATCTCCTGAAGTCACGGGCAGAACACCTGGTAGAGAGACTCAATCTTAAGTAAAATAAATACCACGGCTTCGATCTTTTTCAACGAAATTATCACAAAGTAAATTAACAAAGTCCAAAGTGATTTCTCTTTCACCTTCAAGTTTGCCTACTACAGTACCAACGTGAATATGATCCCGGCCAGACAAACGTAATGCCTTAGCTAGTACCCGAAGTACATATTTGCTTAAGTGCTGAGTTTCGGTGAATTGACGATGTTTCTATTTGCACATATGGTTAAGTCCCTTTCTTGTGTCATTCCTCGATGATAGTCTTCAATGTTAATGGCTGACAAGTTTTCATGAATTGTTAAAGATGGGGTTAAAAAAACTTCAAAGCAGATAGTGGAAGCCATAGACGATAAGAACAATTCAACCACCTTCAGACTGATAGAGGGGGATCTTATGAAGGAGTACAAGGACTTCAAGGTCATAGTTCAAGCCACTCCCAAACCCAGTGGTGATGGAAGCGTGGTCCACTGGACTTTTATATACGAGAAGCTGAACACTCAGATCCCAGATCCTGCCACATTGCTCGAGTTTGCAGTCCATTTGAGTAAGGATATTGATGTTCACCTCACTCAGACTCAAGCTCAGACTTAAAACAGTACTATATAAAAGTGTGCTTTTCCTTTGTACCCAAAATAATAAAATTATATATATACGTGTGCGTATATGAAACTGAGTTGTAATATGGTTGGCAGACTTCCTAATTATGTAAGAGTGCGCGAGATTGAAGAAAATAATTTATGTATTTGGGTCCTTTCTTTTATGATGCATATAATGTATATGTGCCTTTATGACGATGGATGATCCCTTTGATTATTGGTGTTGGCTTCAAGTTTATGTTCTTAAATTACGCAAAAAGTTTATTTTGTCCTAATGTTTTCGTTAAAATTTAAATAAATCAAGTACAAAAGTTTATTTTAAACTAAAGTTTCAATTAAAATTAAATTAAATCGTAATATTTTAAATTTTAAAATAAATTTTTTAGTTTTTAAAATTATAATAAAGTTTACATTAATAGAAATTTTAATTCTATCAATTAATTGCTAATTTGATATTTTTTAAGGCCAAATGACTCTAATTAAACTTTTGTTAAAAAGAAACCCTAATTTTCTTCCTTAATCATCTAAACCTTGAATATTCTTGAAAAACTTGGAACATCTAACAAAATCATAGGGGATTTTAATATTTGAGATACATGGCTATCCCACCTTATCAGATGCCAAGTCCTACAATCAAAACAGTGAACAACGAAAACCTTAATGAGAAAAGAATGATATTTTTGAGTTCCACGTTATCTCCTAACTTGATCATAATGAAATTGAAGCAAGCAAAATGGAACCTTGGTAAACTGTTAACAATCTTGGGGTTATTCAAACTAATGCTGAGCCTTTGAATAAGAAAAATGAAGAAAGTGAAATCATTTCTAGCAAAAATCCAGGAGAGACTAACATCGGAATTTGCAGGAGTGTTGTCTCTAAAGAATGAGTTAAAGCAATCTAGAGTGAAACTAATTATTGTTGATAGTATGCAATCCAAGTAAAAGGTAGTTCAACTGAGGAGAAAAAGGAAAATTACCAGACAATGTCTGCTAATAATGACAAGAACCAAGGAAAATATAAGAAATGTTGATTTAGGTTGCATGCAGCCCAAAAGTTGGAGGAAGCAGCAAGAGCAGCGGAAGTTGTTGCCCTTCCTGAAATCAATGCTCTTTTTGGCTATGGCCTGTGAGAGATCATGGGGATGTATCTTGTTGCATCCTGAGAAGCTAGCCTATTTTGAAGTACAATCGCCTTTAATCCCAAATGCTTAAAAAGATGAGGTGCTTTCTTCTAAAAAGAAAGCATAAATTTTGAAAAAGATAAGCTGTAGAGGTGGAACAAAGTTGTTAAGTGTCCATCCTTATTTTGAGATATTAGATAATGTGGCAGATAAGATTACATTAGATAGACATCAACTTTAAAAGATAAAGATCATATGGGATGATCATTGGGGATCTTCATGTATAAGGATATATCATTCATAGTTAAATATAATCTTAGTAGTGATGTAGATAAAATCTATAAGAGAGTCCTAATTAGATGGGGATATTATCTTATTGGATAATGTGATTTAATCTTATTAGGATGATATGTAATATATTTAGTTAAGTTCAAATAGGATTTTGAATTGTAAGCTACAAGAGCCTATAAATAGCTCATTAGAGCCTTGCTCTATGCATGAGATAGAGAAGATAGTAAGTGCTATCACAACGTCAAAAAATGAGAAAAAATAGAGAGGGAATAAAGAGAGTTAGATTCTCATTCTTGTTTAATTGTTTTTAGGATTAGTTTGAGGGTTTGTTGATTGTGATATTAACTTTGGTTTCAATTATGAAAATTTGTTAGATAATGTGTTCGTGGCCCGGGGGGAGGGGGTAGGTGGGAGTGAGACATCAACTTTTTCTATAAATCCTTATTGAATTTACTGGATTTATTTGTTGGTTTGCCCCGTGGTTTTTTTCTTTTACATTGGAGGATTTTTCACATTAAATCTTGGTGTTTGTTTCATCACTTAGTTTCTTATTCTCGTATTGTTCTACTACTGCAATTTGAAAAGTTATTTCTTGTTGTTGATATTTAGTTGACTTTTTAGAGAGTTGTGTTATCTTTTTCCCAACAAGTAATATCAGAATCATAGTAATGGAAGGTAGAAGCAGCTCTGTGGTTAAGTTAACGTCATCAAATTGCTCGATTTGGAGGCCCATAATGGAGGACCTTTTGTATTGCAAGAATCTCTTTGATCCTGTTAATGTGGATAGAGGTGTAAAAGATGATGTTCCTTCAAAACCTGGTAAGATGTCGGACAAAGAATGAGAAAAGATGAAGTGGAAAACTCTAGGCACTATAAGACAATCGATTGATATCAACATATTCAATCATGTGTCTTAAGAAACAGTTTCTTTTGAGCTATGGAAGAAGCTATAAGGTCTGTATGAAAGGAAGACTACTCATAACAAGGTATCTTTAATTAAGAGGCATGTGAACTTGAAGTTGAAGGTTGCAAAATCAGTGTCAAAGCATCTAAGTAATTTCTAAGATATAATCAATAAGCTGACTATAATTAAGATCATTCTTGATGATGAGCTCCAAAAGCTCTATTCTTGTTGAGTTCTTTATTGGATAACTAGCCAACACTAGCGGTGACAATTAGCAACTCAACTCCTAAATGTGTGCTCGTTTTGGATGTAATCAAAGAGAGTATGTTTAATGAAGAAATCAGAAGAAAGGAGATTGAAGTTGACCACATGCTGACTTTTGTGAAAAAAAGCAGGGGGAGGAATAAGAGTAGAAGTCCCAATGATCCTGGCAAGTCTAAAAATAGTTCAAAGTCTAAAGGTGATAAAAAAGTGAAGACGTGTCATTGTTGTGATGAGCCAAGACACATTAAAAGGTTTTGCTATAAGTGGCAGAGGGATAAAAAAAAGGAAGCTCATCAGGATGATGATGATGATGATGATGAGAGTACAATTGCAACTATTTCAAGTATGGATGAAGAGGTGACACTAGTTTGTGCAACTAGTGAATGCTTTCGTGTCAACAATGTTGGTTCAGAATGGCTAATTGTCACGGCAACGTCTTATCATTGTGTTCCAAAGAAAGAGTACTTCTCAAGCTACAAGAGCGAAGATTTTGGGAGCGTCAAGATGGGAAATCAAAGTTCTGCCAAGATAGTTGGTATGGGTAATATCTGAGTTCAAAAAAATATCAGATGCTTACTGACTTTGAGAGATGTATAACACATCCCTGATCTAAGGCTGAATGTGTTATCAATGAATGTGTTAGATGAAAAAGGATTTAAACACATTTTTGGGGATAAGAAGTGGAAATTGTCTAGAGGACAATGATCGTAGCTTGAGGAGGGTTTTGTTGTTCATTGTACAAAACACACTTAAAGGTGCGAGATGGTGGAGAACTATACACAACCAAAAAGGAATCTTCACGAAATCTATGGCATCGACAATTGAGACAGATGAGTGAGAAGGGATTAAAGTTGCTGGTTGAAAAATCCCTTATCCTAGTTAAGATTTTTTTAGACATATTTGATGTAAAATTATTGAGTATACAGTATAATATACTAATGAACTATTTTGCAATTTTAAAAAAATTTAAGAAATATTTCATAAATTTAAAATTTTCTCAAAATGGTATTTAATATTAACTGGTATCGATACAACTCTATATTAGAACTCAATTCGGTACCGAATCTGGTACGATTTTCATAACATTGCCTATATAAGCATGAAAGTGACCTATGTGTGATTTCAATTTTTTTTCATAAATTGGTTGAGTTAAGAGTTTTAACTGGAGACAAAGATACAAGTGAAATCCAGATAGATAGGCAAATAAAATATCTAACACAAAATTGAGACATATGCTTATAGTAAATACTTAGTGATAAAGAAAAACTTAGGCTGTCTGATTCAATTTTTGATTTTGGATGTTTTGTTTTTGTCTTTAAATTCAGTAAAAAAAAGTTGTTTTTTTGAAGTTTTAGTTTTACTTTGTTCTGGTTTTCAAAAAATATGAAAAATAAAATTTTAATTTCTGTTTCTGTTTCTTTATAATTTGACTTACTATTAACTAAATATATATTATTTAATTATTTAATACATTCATTTTAATTCAAATTATAAATAATTTCATTTGATATTATATATTTAATTAACTAAAATTAATTATTAATGAGCATTATGAATAATTTAATTTATTTTAAATTTAATTAAATAATTTAATAAATAATTATTAATAATATAATTAAAATTAAAACGTTATTGAAATATATAAATTTAAAATAAAATAGCATTTAATAACTGAAATATATTTAAAATAAAAATAAAAATAAAAATTATTTATTTTAATAAAATAAAATAAGTTTATTAATAATTTGTTAATAAATATTATATAAGAGGTTAAAATAAATTTATTTAATTTAAAATAATTTATTTTTAACATTTATCTGATATGTAATTATTATCAATAAAAAATATAAAACATTAAAAACAAAACAAAAATTTTAATTTGAAAAAATAGAAAAAAAAACTAAAAGCCAAACAACAATAATAACAATCACCAGTATAAATCTCATTGATACGAGAAATCTAGGGAGATATAATAATACGCACTGTACCACTGATTAGTAGAGGGTTGTTTTTAAATAATTCATATGAAGAGTAAAAAATAATTAATAATAATAATAATAAATCAAGCTAGGTAAAAAAAATAAGCTAAATTCTTTAGAGGAGGTAAGTATTGCTTATTTATAAGTTTAGGGTAACCATGAAATAAAAGAGTTAAAGATTTATGTAAATTACAAGGATCTTTTTACGAGGGATCTTTTATTTGAATTCTAATATATCAAAATTTTATTGCGGATCATGTAATTTTCAAAATTGTCGTATAATTCTTAATTACCTTTCTCAATTTTTCTTAGTCATTTTCTTTTTTACAGTCTTAAAATTTGATCTTCTCGCGTTTAAATGCTGTAAGAGTGGAATCAAATGGTCGTGAGGAATTTAAAGAAATGTTACAGAAAAGTTATCGTAACCTTACGATGTAATCCTCTAAATTGAAATTTTTTTTAGTCGTTCCTCCGTTGAACTTCTCTACTTTATTTTTGTGATCCAGATGAAAACATGAGTCGTTCCACCATTGGATTTCTCTACTTATGTGATCCAGATGAAAACACGAGACTTCAGTCTTTAATGCACAATCTTTATCGCTTCGAATAATAATAATATAAGACTATGTTTGGATGAGAATTTAATAATATAATAAAATGTAATATAATATTATTCTATCACATGAAAGGAGGGCTTATAATATAATGAAATGTAATAAAATAAAAGAGAAGAGTTTCATATTACATCTCATTTCATCATCAATAGTAAAAATAAAAAAAACTTCGATTAGGAGAGTTTAGGATAAAATATAAAATAATAAACAACTTTACACTATATTATATTATACTCTTCATCTAAATAATATTTCATTATATCACATTACGAGTCATTCTATCTTTCCAAATAATAGTTTTTTAATATTACTTTCATTTTTATTTCATTTCATTTAATTAAAAACATTAATTCCTGAGAAATCAAAGGGCTACTGTCAGGGTCGAAATCAACTTGATAGGTTAACGTCCTAAGGGCATATCTGGTGCACTTGAACGACTCAAAAATAAAGTAGGCAAATCCAATGAGAAAGCTGCACTTATTTTCTAAACTGAAAAATTTTTGTTAATGAAGGCAAAGGTACAGGACTTTCAATGTATGTACATTTTTATGCTGTTATATGGAATGATCAAAAACTAATTTGCTAATGAAGCACCGCAAGAAAAGAACAAAATAGCGAGGGAAGTTTACCGATCAAAACTTTTCTGTCGGTAATTACCGACGGAATTGGAGATGCGTCGGCAATATTGGTTGAAAAATAAACTTTAGCGGCGGTATAAAATCCGTCGGTAAATTTCATTGTAATTCATCGTCTTTCAACTCAACGAAAACAACAACGTTTGGTTATCCCAAAACAACGTCGTTTTGGTTAACTTAAGAACCTCTTCGCTTGTTGAACAAAACGACCCGTTTGGATTTAAACGAAACAACGCTGTTTTCGTTATTTTTGTAAACGTATAAACCATAACCAAAACGATTTCGTTTGGTTTAAAACCAACCTACGTCGTTTTTCCGATTGCTGGTATAACGTTTATAACTTAACAAAAATGATGTCATTTGGTTTAAATCCAAACGACATCGTTTATGTTAAGTTATAAACGTTTAAAACCTAACTAAAATGACGTCGTTTTGGTTACATTTTAAACTACCCGAACCTCCCACCACCCTGCGCGCGCGCTCCTGCGTCGTCTTCCTCTCCTCCGTCGATCTACCGCCTCTGCCTGCTTCCATCGGAGTTCATGCGTTGCCGGCGTCGTCTTCTCCGGCGGTCTTAACCGAAGGTGTTGTCCTCTTGTCCTTACTCTCCTTTCTCCGTTGAATAACAATCCGTGGATCATATTGTTGGTTCATATGGAGTTTGTGTTTAGTTTTGATTGTTAATTACTAACTGTTAATGATGGACTATATATTTGTTGGAGAATAATGGAAAAAGATTGGGAATTTGTCTTGAATTAAGGATAAAGAGGTTAAAGTATACCAAGTATTTGACAAAATGCATAGTCGTTTGATATCCATTATTTTTTTCGTAAATAATTTGTTTTTTTGTTCTTGTACTTATTTTTAGTGTGAGAAAACTTCATTTATAAAAATTGGATACTAAGATCATTTTTGTTTAAATATGAATAATATATATTTGAGGTTTAAATATGGATAATATATATTTGAGTAAGCTCCAATTTGTTCTCTTTACCCTGTAATGTTAAAGTTAGTAAGCTCCAATTTGTTCTCTTTACCCTATAATGTTAAAGTTTATATTTAAATCTCTTCATTTAGAAAATAATTTTATTTTGTGTTCAAATAAATGATATTCCTTTTAATTATATTGTTATAATTTCTTAAGAAATATTCAACTAGTCTTTATCAATGGCAATATTTTTTAGTAAAACACCAAATCACAACCAATTCTTAGATTAATGAAATAAAACAAGAATATTATAAGTAGAAAATTAGAAAGAATGCTAAGTATAATGATCAAATTACAAGTTTAGGCTTTTCTAATAATTGTTACATGGAAATGAACATAAACTACAAATCGACCATAATTGGAAATATTCTAACTCATGACATGTTAATCAAATAACACTCTAATATTACACAAAAATTATTTAATAAAAAATTAATTAAATTATAAATTTATAAGTAGGCCATGTACAAATATTTATATACTTCGTTTGTTCTTCTCTATTTAATGACAATCTATTATGAAAATCTTCATCTTGCAATTACCCAGCATAACTCTCAAACCTATGCTTTATATCTACGGTTTAAGTAGGTGATGTAAATTTGTTATCCTTTATTTCATTTAAAAAAAATCTTATATGGATTAATTAAATCAAAATAATTATTTAGAATTAATAAATGATATTGTTACTTATATGTAATATCTATTTACATAATATTAATTTATATATAGTATATGTAATAAATCAATTTTCATCTTCTTTTTAAAAGCGATCTTCAAAGAATTGATTTTGTTGACTCTTATAAGGAAAGTATCTAAGTTTTATCAAACAACAATGATGATGATGTAAAGTTTTAAGTTGATACCTTCATCGTTAACCGATGAATGAAGTGAGAGGGAGAGAGAGAGAGAGGAGCAATTTGTGTTTTCATATATTGCTAAGAAAAACGCTGTACAAACTACGTATATATATACAAGCAGCTAACGGTTTCTGTAGTAACATATTTACAGAGGTATGCGGGTGTGTCCTGTCTGTTGAGGTACAGAGGTATGCGGGTGTGTCCTCTCTGTGGTGTGTGTCCTGTCTGTTGAGGTGGTTAGACGAGGAGGTATCTGCTGTGGTGTAGGGGAGTGAGCTCGTGATGTTTACGTTCTACCAACATTCCCTCCTCAAGTTGGGAAGTCTACGAGACCCAACTTGGCACTAGCGATACGGATTGTGTCTGCAGATATAGCCTTGGTGAAACTGTCGGCCAACTGTTGTGTGGAAGGAACATGAGTAGTAGTGATGAAACCTTCCTTAACAGCATGTCGGACGAGGTGACAGTCTATTTCCAGATGTTTGGTGCGCTAGTGAAAAATAGGATTTTAAGAGATGTGAATGGAGACTTTGTTGTCACAATGCAAAATATACGGAGAAGAAGACTGTACCTGTAAATCTCGTAACAAATAGGAAATCCACCGGAGTTCACAAACGGTGCTGGACATGCTTCGGTATTCAGTTTCGGCAGACGAACGGCTAACCGTGGATTGTTTCTTTGTCTTCCACGAAACCAGTGAACGTCCCAAAAAAATACAATAGCCAGTAAGGGATTTGCGAGAGAACAAACAACCAGCCTAGTCAGAATCAGAAAAGGCTTGTAGGGAGACATGGTCTTGAACAGGATAAAAAAGACAGCAACGTCTTGTGCCATTAATGTACCATAAAACATGTACAAGTGCATCCCAATGAGGTTGTCGCGGCTCATTGTTAAACTGATTAAGGTATTGAACGGCGAAAGAGAGGTCAGGACGAGTAAAACTCAAATAAAGCAACTGACCCACCAGGCGTCGATATTTGTCAGGATGTGGTAAAATAGCCCCTTCATTGCATGACAATTTAGTACCTAGCGGGATGGGGGTCGTGGCAGGCCGTGGTTCTTCCAACCCAGCATCACGCAAAATATCATAAATATACTTTGATTGAGACAAGTAAAGACCATCAGTAGATCGAGCAACCTCAACACCCACAAAAAATTGTACGTAACTGAAGTCTTTAATAGTGAATTGGCTGTTTAGATATGCTTTGACGCCAATAATTGCAGATTCATTAGGGCTCAAGACTAGCAGATCATCCACATAAATAAGAATAGCGAGGAAAGACGAGCCAATACCTTTGGTAAACAAACAATAGTCAGATGTGGCCTGAACAAAACCATAGTCGATAAGGGTTTGAAATAGAGCTTTGTTCCATTATCTGCCAGCCTGCTTTAGGCCATAAAGGGATTTCCGTAGGCGACAGACTTGACCATCCCGTAATTTATCATAGCCCTTTGGAGGTCGGAGATAAATTTCTTCATCGATGGAATCATGCAAAAAAGCATTGTTAACGTCAATATGATGGAGTGGCCAACAATTAGCAGCAGCGATAGCAAAGAAGAATCTGATTGTCGTAAATTTGGCAACTGGTGAAAAAACATCAGAATAATCAACACCAGTGCGTTGGTTGAAGCCCTTAACAACAAGTCTCGCTTTCCGTAGGTCGACCGATCCATCAGGGTGGCGTTTAATTTTGTAGACCCATTTGGTATCTAGCAGGCGTTTCCCTTTGGGTAGATCAGAAGCTATCCATGTCTCATTGGCCTCCAGAGCTGCTAATTCAGCTTACATTGGACCAACCCACAACGGGTCATTTTTAGCAGCTTCATATGATAGTGGTTTATAGTCACTAGAAACATTGGCCATAAACGATAGGTAAGTAGAAGAAAAAATAGGAGGTGTAGGGGATAGAAGGTCGATTTTACCCGAGGAGATGGATGAGCCCTTCGTAGCGGTATTCGAAGTGTCGGCGGTGGCAAGGGAGACATAATGGTCAAGGTATTTGGGTTTGGTATGAAGACGGGTACTGGTGCGTTGAATAAACGAAGAAGGAGAAGGGAGGGTAGAAGTGTTGGTGGGGATAGCAGCATGAGTATCAGGTAGGGTAATGGTGGGTGTTGGGTCAGGTGTGTGGGAATAAGTGGAGGAGTAATGGGCCTTGTATGATTAAAGGAGGTGGGTGTTGTTGATGTAGGAATAATAGGCTGAGGACAAAACAGGGGCTGATGGATGGGTTGAGTGGGAGTATTAGTTGGAGGTGGGACAGATGTAGTGTGGAAAGGGAACAAGTGTTCATAAAACGTGACATCCCTTGAGATAATGGTTTTTTGTGAATCTAACTCAAATAATTTGTATCCCTTTTGACCAGATACATATCCAATGAATATGCATTTTGATGCTCGTGGGTCAAGTTTATCTTTGAAAGGTTTGGTGTTTGTAGAAAAACAAAGGCATCCAAAAGTGCGTAAATGGTCATAGGTGGGTTTTTTAGAGTAGAGTTTTTCAAAAGGAGTCATCCACGCAAGTATTTTGGTAGGTAAGCCATTAATTAAAAAAGTGGCCGTGAGAAGAACTTCCCCCCAAAACTTTGTCGGTACTTGGGCTTGGAAAATGAGTGCGCGGGTAATTTGTAAAAGATGTTTATGCTTACGTTCTACAACACCATTTTGTTGTGGCGTGTAGACACAAGATTTTTGGTGAATGATGCCTTTCTGATAAAACATATTTTGGCATGATTGGTTTGTGAATTCGGTTCCATTATCGGTTCGTATACATAAAGGTCGCAATGAAAACTGAGTTTCAATCATGTTGATAAAGATATTGAGTACTTCGTGTACATGGGCATTACTAACGAGTAAGTAAGTCCATGTAGCACGTGAGAATTCATCAACTATGGTAAGGAAAAATCTTGATCCATCGATGTTTGGAGTATTGTACGGGCCCCAGATAATTACATGCAGTAGTTCGAAGGGTTTTGTAGCTATGATTTTGTGCCTCGAAAAAGGTTTTCTTTCTTGTTTAGCAAGAGGGCAAATGTCACAACAAAAATTAGTGGGAGCTTTTGGAATAGAACTTGGTACGTGCAAAAATTTACTTGGTGATATGTGTCCTAAGCGATGATGCCACAAAGTGTAATCATCGGATACAAAGTTAGCAAATGATCTATTTACATAAAACTGGAGAGATGGGCCCTTTAAGCCGACCGTAAAATTTTGGGTAGTAAGACGGTAAATACCTCCTTCCGCTTTGACTATCGCTACGATATCGTCACTCCATGGGTCTTGTAAAAAAACTTTGTTGTCAGCAAAAATGGTAATCAACTTATTTTCGGTAGCAAGTTTGTGAACTAACATCAAGTTTTGGGTAAAAGTTGGTACACAGAGGGCATTTGAAAGAGTCAGTTTTTTGTGCAAATTAATGTCCCCAACAGCAGTAGCATTTTTATAAGATCCATCGGGTAAGATTACTGGTTTGGTGTGTTCTATGGTGGGATTTTCTAATAAGCTCGGTTTCGAGCACATGTGCGTGGAGGCCCCTGAATCTACTATCCATGAATCACTGTCACATTTTTCACTACTAGAAAATGAATCATTAGGGGTAGAGCACTTACCTGCAAAGCTATTGTATGCAACATGATGTGCTTGAGCAACTTGTTTACCTTTTACAATTTGCATAAGTTTCTGCACTTGTTTTGTGAGTGCGGCAACATCCATCTATTTTTCCTGCGGTTCTTGTCCTTCATTAATTGGGCTGTCCAGCATTGTTGCTCCCGCAAATGTGCCTTTCCCTTTTTTTCGTTGAAGTTCTTTATACCATTCTAGTACCCCGTGCAGCTTGAAGCAAGTCTCCCTAAGATGTCCGACTTCATGACAGTAACTGCATACTTTGTCTTCCCTT
>JANVCL010000008.1:26379756-26397027 GCA_026546855.1 Erythroxylum incrassatum
AATTCTTCTCTTATTTACACACAGATAATTGTCAATAGTTCCTTGTTTAATAGTCCTAGCTTACAGAAAGATTCGGGGTCCAACAAGCAGCATCTGGAACTAGATCAATCGTGAACTCCGTTTCTCGATCTGACGGTAAACTAGGTAACTCTTCGAGAAACACATCCAGAAACTCCCTAACCACTAGAATGCCCTGTACACTCTGCTCAACCCTAGTGTCAATGATATGGGCCAGATAGTCCTCACATCTCCCCTGCATCAACCTCAAAGCACTCATGAAGGATATCATCCTAGCTGGCACTGCCTGACTAACTCTTTTGAATACTGCCCTCAGTTGACCAGGAGATTCCAATACTACCTCCTTGGTGTAGCAGTTCATGATGGCCCTAAAGACAATGAGCCAATCCATGCCTAAGATCATATCTATCTCCCTTAACTGTAATACTATCAGGTCTGTCTCCAACTCTGCTTGATCAATCCTAATTAAGCACCCCTTGCATACCTCACTAATAATAGTAGTACTACCTAGGGGTGTACTCACCTTTAGCCCAAACTGCAGTAACTTCCTATCACAATGCAATCTACATGCCAAATACAGTGCGATAAAGGAGTGTGTGGATCCTGGATCTAGCAGTGCAAATGCCTCCAAATAATAAACAAGAATCACACCTGCAACCACATCTGGCGAGTCTTGGGCCTCCTACCAAGTCATAGCATAAACCCTAACCTGGGATTGTGGTTAGTTGCCCTATCCCTTAGGCCTCATGGAAGAACTCCCATCTCTTCCTCTGTCTCTCCCTCAGACTCTCTGTCCAGATCCACCACCTCTCCTCTGTCGAACTGTTGTATTACTCCCAGATCGCCCACTGACAGCAGTCTGAGTCGCCAAAGTAGCTGGACAATCTTTAATCTGGTGGTCCATGGAGCCATATTTAAAACAAGCCCCCAGACATTTTCTGACACTCACCACCATGCCTTTTCTCACAATACTCACAAACTGGAAATTAATTCTGAGCTGAGCCTCTCTTAATGCCAGTTTGAGACATCCTGCCCCTCGACCTAGATCCTGACTACCTAGATCCACCTGAGGATCTGAATGGTCTATTCTGGCACTTACTGAAGCTTCTGTTAGAACTGCCCTGACTCTCACTAAGTGGTCTATTCTAACTGCACGCCTCTTACCATTGATCCTTCTAACTGCATGCCTCTTACCATTGAGCCAGTGGCTCAATGGTAAGAGGCGTGCAGCTAGAATGCAATAAAACCTTGAGGTCTTGGATTCGAGTCGTGGCCTCACCCTTGACCAAAGAGGACAATACCTGGCAAGGTTGGGCTGCAAGGTGCTTGAGCTGGGGATCCAAGCCCACTCAAGGTAATTACAACCAAAGATCCAACATTTAAAAGGTGCCTTTTAATGTTGGGCCTGTGTTATGTGTACCGGGGCTTGGATCCCCCAAGTACAACGGGCTTGGATTCCCGGAACATGCAAACCTTAATCAGTATTGTCCTCTTTGGTCAAGGGTGAGGCCACGACTCGAACCCAAGACCTCAAGATTTTGTTGCATTCTAGCTGCACGCCTCTTACCATTGAGCTACTACTTGGAGGATCCAAGCCCCGGTACACAGAACACGGGCCCAACACCTACAATTACTTATAGTTTAGAAACAAAATAATTTAAACACATTCTTTATCTTTTGTGTGTGTGTGTGTGTGTGTGTGTGTGTGTGCATAATAAAGTTCATGAGATAAATATAAATTGTCTATATATATATATATATATAATAAAGTTCATGAGACAAATATAAATTATAACTGAAATTATGATGAGATCGTAATTATAAAATTCATGTTGTATTTATATATTATCAATAAATTATTCATAGTTATTGTTTTATTAAAACTGGACATTAATAAAGCATAAAAAGACTAGCATATATTATATTTTTCCTTATGAAGGAAGTATTCAATCTCATAAACCAAAATATTGAGATACTTAAACAAACATGTGAGTGCTTATTAAAGAACAAGTTTATTAAATTAACCATATATGAGAAATCAATTTGGAGTACTACTTGTACTTTTATGAGAATTGTCAATGTGATGATTGTGTAAGTGATACTTTGACTTGAGATCTCTAAAGTTATCTTATATAAGGGTTGATATGTTTTGATACTACTTATGACTTATTTTAGTCAAGGGTAACTTAGTTGGTAATCAATGGATATAATATAAATTATATGGAGGTAGTTGAATGAATCATAAAGAATTCATCACCTTAAAATAATTATAAAGAATGTTTCGTTGTTCTCGATTAGAATTGATTCAAGAAATCCTTGCCCAAGATGGAATGATGTTTTGTAAATAGTTTACAAATATCATTAATAAAATCAATTATTAATGGTGGAAAACTAATATGATTAGAATAAACATTAATTTTATACTCTATATTTAATCGAAATATTATATGATTAAAGGAATACATTATATGAAAAAAAGCATGCATGAAAAAGTTAGTCAAAATCACATTGACATTCCTAAATATTTGGATGGTCATCATGTGTTGCTAGACGTCAATCATGATTTATGGATATAAATTATTTAATTAGAAAACAACAAATTAAAGGAGTTTAAATTTTTAAATCCTAAATATGATTTGAGGTTATAATTTATATCCATTGCTAATATATTTGAGAACTTAATGGGTCATACATAAAAAAATGTCTTAAAGAGAGATAAACCATTTTAATCAAGTTAAAGTTGATTATAATGTTTGAGAAAACTTATGATTAAATATGAGATATTTAATAAATAAGGATCAATATCAGATATTGGATCTTATTTGGCATAAATGATATTTAATTAGTTTTTTAAAGATAAACCAGGGATGGTACCCTGAGGGGTATGGTTGCCCTTATTTATTTAATATTAAAAGTGTATGTAACATGTATGATGGGCACATAAACCTTACCTCATAAGGTAAAATATAGTAGCGCAGGCAGTAACCATTGCATCTTAAAGTTAACGAGTAACAATATAAAAAATTAATTGAGATTAAAGAAAACTAGCGAAACCATCTGATGTAATGAACATGTTGTTTATCTAAAGAAAAAATTCCCTTAATATGTCAAGGTAGGTCTTCAATATTGCTAAATTCCATCGGTATTTCTGTTGGGCTTGCTAGTCGCATGAGATCAGTAACGGAATTGATTTCTTTGTAGATAAGCGTGAAGTTAAATTAAAAAACTTACAAAGATGTAGAAATTTTGTGCATAAGATCCTTATATCTCTAAGGGCAGGTCATTTTTCCTATCACCATTTGAACCAAAAGCAAAGAATCTAATTCATTACATAGCCTTTAAACCCCTTTTAAATGACAATGGTGAATTGCTGATTTAAGAGACATCAATTCAGAATATAAAATTGTTCCACTTTGAATATATAATGAGCTTACGAATTGAAAACTACCATTGGAATCTCTAACAATATAGCCAATTCGACAAACACCTGGATTATCAAGACTTGATCTGTCGATATTTAATTTCATTTAAGATAAAGGAGGAGCATTCCATATTGAAACTTTTCTTATAGTTTTTTTAGGTATTAAGCTATAAATCAAACTTGTTAAAACAAGAAGTTAATCATTTATTGTGTGCATCTTAAAAGGTGTAATGATACTAGTATGATACAATTGCTTATGAACAAGTTGTATCATCGAACTTGCTATAGATTTTGACCTTCAAAAAAAGCTTTGTTTCGAACACAATATAGATTCCAACATATGAAACCATATAAAAGTCTTCATATTTCAGTTGTTGCATTAGCAGGCATTTTATTTTGTCACCAGATATCGAGAGTTTCAAATAATCCAATAGTCGAATCAGTCTTTCTTATTTAAATTTTATGTTCAAAGTAAGACCACACCTGGAATGCTATATTGCAAGAAAAAAAGGCATGGTCAATATCTTCTAAATTCTCACAAAAACATAATTTAGATACCATTAAGAATTGATAGTTATAGGTTGCATTATATTTTAGTGGGTAATTTAGTATATTTTTAGTTGTTAATTATATGATTTGTGCATGTTTAAGTGTAGAATTGTATTAGTGTGATTATGTGTTTGTGTTTTTAAGTGTTATATGATTTAGAGCACGTTATCGAGCTTTCATTTTTATGCATTTAAGGTGTTTTGATGTGTTTGTTAGTGTTTGAGACCATGTAAAGAAAATCGGAGAAGTTTGGAGAAAAACTTGAAGGACGACTCAAGGTTACGATCATGACGTTCCAATCACGGTCGTGACAAAAGGGATCCAATTAAGGTCATGATCATGACTCATTGGCCACGATTATAAGAGAACCTAAAAAGGACTAGGTCATAATTATAACATAAGCCCAATTTCAGGCGTCATGATCGTGACAGGTGCAATACAGACATAAGGTTCCCTTCCTGAACTCATTTTTCGAAGGTTATTTTAGACATTTAGGCCTAGGTAAAACCTAGTCTTTACCTTAAAAATCCCTAGGACTATAAAAGACAAAAGAATGACCTAATCTAAGGGAGTCTTCATTTGCCACTTTTGGAAAGAACTAAGGAATAAGAGAGAAAAGGAGAAAAGAAGAGAGAAGAAGAAAGAGCTACAGTTGTTGTTGCCACTCCCAGTCCACTCGAAGTTATCTTACTTATTCCATCTTGTTATTTATTTCATTTAATTTATAAAATGGATATGATGATGATGAATTTGTGTTTAAGGTTGTTGTAAAATTTTTTAGGGATTTATTCTTGAATCAATGTTAATTTGACTGCTTTTGATGCTAATGTATTGGGTATTGTGAATGTCTGTAGTATTTTCATGCTTGGGTAACAAATTAAGAGAGTGAGCCAATAACAAAATGATTGGGTTAGGTAATGAGAGTTAACAATCTAATATATCAAACAAACCATCAAATCACCAATTTATACGAAGAGAGATCTCGATTGAAGACCTGATTGTCCATTAGAGCACTTAAGATCTAACCGAAATGTTGACTGTTTTTGTTAATTGAGAACTTGCAATTTCAGTAATTCAATTCAAATAGGGTTTATGATTTAGGGTTTAATGATTAGAACTCGAGAGAGAGAATAATCCATTATTTGAAATTCTAGGACCAATACCTATTAACTCAAAAGTAATCAAGTTAGCATTTGAAGATAGGATAAATCCCCTTTTCTCATAATTGGTTAATCATATTTGTGTGATTTTCGATTTGTTAATTGGTTGTAATCAATTTTTGTTTCCTTGCATTAATTTAGAATTTGAATTTTCAATCTATCCATACTCAATTGCTTAATTTTCTGCTCTTTTTTATTTTCATTTTAATTACACTTTTAGGCCTTAAACAAGTTAGGATTCGATTAGTTCACTAATTCATCGTGGGATCAACACTTTATATACTAAACTTACGACCCGTGCATTTGCGAAATATTGAGGGTTTTATAAGATTAAAACTTGCTCAATAACTTTTTTGGTGTCGTTATCGGGAATTAGGTTAGGACTTTTTGAATTCCTTTTTTAAGAAATTATTACCCTTTCTTACGATTGCGATACCCAATCACAAGAAATTAAAAAAGTATAAAAAAGAAGGAAGTTTAGACGCAAGGTGAAAGACATATCAATTTGGACATCAAAGGCAACAATGAGGAATGTAAAAAGTTAAATGCTAAGAAAAGGTAGAAACAATGATGATGGACGAAATACATCACAGGGAGCAAAGGGCCCTTATGGACTTTATAAGGCTAGGGTTCAATACCTATCATCAAGAAATTATACAACTACCATTGCACGTGAAGCACGATTTTTTTAAAAGGATGGTGAACAATAGTTATCTTTCGATAATATAACGAAGTAGGTAGTAATCAACCTTCTTGAATCTAGAAGGAATGATTACGGACGATTTAGTGACAATATTGCGAGCTAAAATTGACAACATCACCAAGGAATTGAACAATATGACATCCGCCTCTTTCTCTCCATTCAAAGCAATTCAGTAAGGATACGACGTATGCGGATGAGAGAGTCAGATCACAGTTGATTGCTTCCTATTGGAAATCAATAACGTAGAGCAATTCAACTTCAATGAATCACAATTTGATCGGGGAAGTAATCATCCTTATTTGAACACTACAATCTGGGGTGATAGAACCACCCAAATTTCTCTTGGTCTAACAAAGCAAAAACTCAAATAGGAAATTAAGACCTACTAGGATTTCAACAAGATGAGTCCAGTTCATCGGATTAAATATTGGAAAAACTGGAAGGGAAGTTTGAGCAAGTAATTGAAGATCATGCCTCTTCTATTCACAACCTAGAGGTTCAAATAGGCTAGCTTTCTAATGAATTTTATAAAAGAAGTGTGGAAAACTTTTTAAGCAACATGGAAGTAAATACAAGATAGCAATCTAAGGCTATCACACTTAGGAGTGGGAAAGATCTAGAAGAATTAGTGGAAAGACAAGCCCCACCTTATAGAAGACTAAAAGAGAAAGAAAAAGGATGAAGAAAAGAATGAGGACCCTCCTTATACTACTCCTCCACCTTACTCAACAAAAATATCATTACCATAAAGACTTTAGAAGAATGAATTGGATGTACCATTCGCAAAGTTAGTGCGAAAGCTAAAGAAATGGAAATTTTACTTGTCTTTCGTGGAAGTGTTGAAACGTAGGCCCAAATACGTGAAGTTTCTTAAAGAAATATTATCTGACAAGTAGACTTAGGAAGATGACCAGACAGTAACCATGACAAAAATTTGTAGCTCCTTAATTACCAACCATATGCCCTCAAAGTTGAAAGATCCAATGAGCTTAACGATAGCTTATGTAGTTGGTAATTCAGAGATATCGAAATATTTATGCAACTTAGGTGCAAATGTAAACCTTATGCCTTTGTCGATTTTTAGGAAATTGGGACTAAAAGATGTGAAGCCAACACTTATACGTATTCAATTGGTTGACTAATAGATAAAGAAACCGTTAGTCTTAGTGGAGGATGTGTCTATAAAAGTGGACAAGTTTATGGTATCTGTGGATTTTGTCTTGCTAGACTTTGAAGAGGATCAAAATTGTCTGCTTGTTTTTGGTATACCATTTTTGAACACCAAAAAAGCTTTGGTAGATGTCCATGAAGACAACCTCATCCTTCGGATTGAAGATGAACAAGTGAAATTTAACATGAATAAGGTATTAAAGAATCCGAAGGAGGATAACTCATTTACGAGAATTAATAAAGTTGAATCTTTAAAGGAGTAAGAAGGAGAAGAAAAGATGACAACAAAGATTGAATTTGAGGAATATAAGGATGTCTATGTTCAAAAAGATGATGAAGAAGAGAATGACAAATAGATGATAGTGGAGATAAAAAATGAAGAAGACGCAGACATCTCTATTGACGAAGCGGAAGAAGAAGAGGAGACGAAGGTGACTTAGGAAGAAAAAGAACAATTCACCTTCTTATAAGTCAAACTGTTTAATTCGATAGACGATTCAAGGAGTTTTATTATTTCTTATTTTATTGATAGTTTGTTACTTAAAAGGGCGTTATTGAACTTACTTAGTTTTCTTTATTTGCTTAATTTTGTCCTTTTGATTATCTTGCAATATGTAGCTTATTTACATATTACTAAATTGAAACTAAATGAAACAGGTAAAAGCAAGCCACTCATAATTAAACCAGGTTGAGTGTGGAAGGAAGAGCATGTCAAGCTAATAACATTAACTAAGTGCTACTTAGGAGGCAACCTAAGAATTAGAATAAGTTTTATTTTTTATTGGTATTTTGTTATTTTTATTTTTTTAAGGGAAAGAATTGTTGGAATTTCATGATCGAACATATCTCCATATTCTGTCACCAACACCAATCTCCTAGTTTTGTGCACTTAACCTTTCCTTTTTTTCTCTTGTCATTTTTATTTTTATTTGTTGTTTTGTTTTTCTCATATTGAGGACAATGTGTTGTCTAAATGTGGGGAGGATTTTGCATTTGCATGTAAATTTTACATACCATATTGTAAGTTTTTTATTAGGTTGACATAGTTTGAACATATGTTGCATATGTGTGAATTGTGTCAATGTGTCAATGGCTATAACTTAATGGAATTAGTTTAGATTTAAATAGTCTTTTAAGTTGTAAAGACATATTAGCTCGTGAAATTTATGTTTTAAGTATCTTTTGATTAAATCCAAGCAAATTAATAAAACATAAGCTAGTTAAGTAATCGGGAGACATTCATCACAATTGTTTTCCTTCACGTCAAAAGACTAGGTCATTGTCAATGAAAATGAACAAAAATATTGTTTTGATAAATAAAATGTACCGATCTTTGTGCATATCTTGAATTTTCATGAAAAACTACTTAGGGATAGTTATAATTTTGATTGACTAACTAATTATCAATATGTTTATGCAAATGCCAGGGTGAATGATTTGACATAAAGGTCTTGATTAGTATATATATTTAATCTAAACTGCTTAGCCACAAATTTCATTAGTTAATGTGTTAGAGCAACTTGAAGGATTGTTTTTGAAGTTAAATTAGTTTCGTGAAGTTCAATGCCATTGTATTCAAGTTAAATTAGTTTCGTGAAGTTCAATGCCATTGTACCATTATTGCATATGTGTGCTTATATGTGTTATTATTTGGTGTTTTGTGTTTTGTGATTTGTTTTGCTTTGTTTTTTCTTGAGGACAAGCAAAAGTTCAAGTTTGGGGATGTTGATAGTTATAGGTTGCATTATGTTTTAGTGGGTAATTTAGTATGTTTGTAGTTGTTAATTAGATTATTTGTTCATGTTTAGGTTTAGAATTTTGTTTGTGTGATTATATGTTTGTGTTCTTGAGTGTTATGTGGTTTAGAGCATGTTATCACTTTTTAATTTTGTGTGTTTGAGGTGTTTTGATGTGTTTCTTAGTATTTGAGACCAGATAAGGAAAATCGGAGAAGTTTGGAGAAAAGCTTGGAGGAAGATTCAAGGTCACATGACATTCCAGTTATGGTCATGACAGAAGGGATCCAGCCAAGGTCACAATTGTGACTTATTGGCCACGATCATGATAAAAACCAAACTGGACCAGGTCACAATTATGACAAGCCTAATTTTAAGTGCATCATTACAGGAGTGATACAGATGCGTGGATCCCTTCCCGAACTCATTTTTTGAGGGTTGTTTCGGACATTTGGGCAGAGGTAAAACCTAGTCTTTACCTTAAAAAAGCCTTGGGACTATAAAAGACAAAAGAATGACCTAATCAAAGGGAGCCTCCATTTTCCACTTTTGGAAAGAACTAAGGAATGACAGAGAAAAGGAGAAAAGATGAGAGAAGAAGAAGGAGTTGCAGTTGCTGCTGCCATACCTAGTCCACTTCAAGTTATCTTTCTCATTCTATCTTGTTCTTTCTTTCATTTTATGTATAAGCTGGATATAATAATGATGAATTTGTGTTTAAGGATGTTGTAAACTCTATTAGGAATTTGTTTTTGAATCAATGTTGATTTGATTGCTTTTGATGTTAATGTATTGAGAATTGTGATTTTTTTTCATATTTGTATAATCGAGAGAGTGAATCCATAGCAAAACAATTATAAGGGGCAATGAGAGTTAACAATCTAATAGATCACTTAAACAATCAAATTGGTAATTTATACAAAGAGAGATATCATTTGAAGACCTGATTGTCTATTAAAGTACCTAAGATCTAATTGAAATATGGGCTGTTTTTGTTAATTGAGAGATTGCAAATTTAGTAATTAGAATCAATTAGGGTTTAATGATTAGAACCCAAGAGAGGATAATCCACCCTTTGAAATTCTAGGACCAATACTGATTAACTCAAAAGTAATCAAGTTAGTGTTTGAAGATAGGATAAATCCCCTTTTCTCATAATTGGCTAATCTTACTTGTGTGATTTTCGATTTGTCAATTAGTTGTGCTTAATTTTTATTTCCTTGCATTAATTTAGAATTTCAATTTTCAATCTATCCATATTCAATTGCTTAATTTTCTACTCAATTTTGTTTTCACTTTAATTACACTTTTAGGCCTTAGACAAGTTAGGATTCAATTACTTCACTAATTCTTCGAGGGATTGACACCTTATATACTACGCTTGCGACCCGTGCGCTTGAATAATGAGGGTTTTATAAGATAAAATTTTCCTAACAAGAATCCCAGTCATTTGAGACTTTCTTATAGATGGAGCAAACCATTTAACATTTGCTAGACAAAAATAGATATCTTCGATGGTATTTGGCATTCCATCTGTATCGCAATTGATGTTTTTGGTCAGACCTCATTTTGATCTTCTTATAAGCTGACTTTAAGGTGAAATGTCTAGAAGACGTTGGCATCCATATAAGATGATCTTTTCCTAACCTAAAAATTGGTTAAAACGTTATTAAGCATTCTACAATTTCTGAAGGTAGTAGATGTTTAACATTATCGAGATTAACGTTAATGTTGTTGAAAAAGTCTTTTAAAGTAAAACCATAAGGTAGCTCATCTGGTCATTCATAATATGAATGCAATATACCTTTCCTGACCAGTTATCCCACCCAAAAGAACTTGGTCCATCCGCTAATATGATTTTAGTATGAGCTATAAAAAAATCAGAGGTTTGCCTAAGGCATTTCCAATGCCATATTTTCTATATTCCCTATGATCGAATCTTTAATGCTTTTGCCTAAAGAGAATTGTTGCAATGTAGCTTCCACCATAATTTACAAACGGCTACTTGATCCAAATTAGTTAATGAAGAAAACCCCAGTCCATTTTCATCTTTTGCAAAAGTAAGGCTCCTTTAAATTTGCTAATGTCTTTTATTCCTTTCTTCCGTACATCCCCAAAGAAATCTAGCGAATCGTTGTTCAATCTAGTGAATGACTGTTTTGGGCAACTCAAAAGTAGAGAGATCATATAATGGAATTGCAGATAAGACGTGTTTAATAAGAATCATTTGACTTAATGAGAATCATTTGACCAGCTCGAGAAAGAAGTTTTTGATACTAGTCATTTAATCTCAAATCAATTTTATCTATTATGTGCTGAAAATAGGATAGTTTTGGTAAGCCCTTAAATAACATAAAACCTAAGTATTTGAAAGACAACTAGTCCCTTCAAATTTTGTTAACAGTCGTTATTAAATGGGAGTTAAATTAGCTTATATGCTTCGAAACATCATAAATTTTTTTGACCATGTTGATTTTTTCCACTTATTTCCTCATATGTATGCAAAAAATTCATCAAAGTAGTAAGAGATCATTGATGTCATTTCGTGAATATAATTATGTCATCTACAAAGCTCAAGTGCATGATAGGAGTGCAACCCCTTGGTAATATAGAATACTCTATCTTTCCTTCGGCTGCCAAGGCATTCAAACCTCTAAAAAGTGCTTCGAAGACTAGTATAAATAATATGGTAATATAGGATCACCTTGTTTAATGCCTCTTGTTGCTTTGAATTGGTCACAAGCTTGTCCGTTGATCAAAACTGAAAACCAAGCTCCTTTCAAGTTATTGAGAATCAAGTTGCCAAAATGATCATCAAAACCCAGCTTCCTTAGTAGTTGTTCCAAGAAAAACCATGAAACTCTATCAAAGGCATTCATCATATCCAGTTTAAAAGCCACTTTATGACCTCTTGTTCTTTTGTCAAGGAATTGAATGATTTCCTACGCCAATAACAGATTATCTGAAATGTCTCTGCCGAAGAGAAATGTCATTTGTTCTGAAGAAAGTATCTTAGTAAGAAAGGTTATAGTCTTTCAGCCAAAACCTTGACTAGTATTTTATTAGCAAAAGTGCATAGACTAATAGGGCAAAAATTAGAATATGAGGAAGGGTTATTATTAATCCCATTCCATGCGGCGTAGGTATGCCTAAGAAAAATTCTTGTACTGTTGCGCACACATCTGAAGCAACAATCTGTTAGACATCTGTGTGCACTTTTGAGGTTGACAGTTTTTAAAAAATCTGCTCGCTTCGCTAGTTGATTGTTCTTGCGTTTTCTAACCATACGCTTTCATTGTTTTTGATTTTATGAATTCGCAATCGTGTATACTTAGTTGCAATATAAGCATGAAAAAATTTCGAATTAAAGTCTCTTTCTTTGAGCCATCTAATTCCTGATTTTTGTTTCTAGAAAACCTCTTCCTTAGATAATATCTTCATGTACTCTGCATGTGCCTTCTTCATTTGAATATGAGCTTCAATCGATGGATTTTCATCAAAAATAAATATTCTACTTCTTTATACCTTGTTTTTGTTGTTTCCATATTAAGCCTCACATCCCCGAAGTGATTCCAATTCCATTGCCTTAAACAACATTTTAATCTTGTTAGTTTGTTCATTAGACCAAACATCCCATAGCTTCCCACTTCTTATTTCCAATTTTCTTCAAATAAGCTTAAAAAATCAGGTTTATATATCCATATTTTTTGGAACTTAAAACTGCCTGTTTTATGCTGTAATGTTGGTTGATTGAGTTCACATATCAAAGGACTATGGTTAGAAGTAGCCCTGCTAAGAATTTTCACTTTATTATTCGAGGATCTTATGATTCGTGGAATGTTGCATAGGATACGATCAAGTCGCTTCCATGCACGCCCTTGAGGTCTAGTTCCCATCAATGTATGTAAAGATCCCTCAAATGGAAGATCATAAGCTGCTACAGTATGGAGAAAAATTTTGGAATCGTCCATGGTTCTTGGGAATGGAGTAAAATTCCCTCTATATTATTTAATATTAGATATAACATTAAAATTTCCACCAAACATCCATAATTTGTTATTTACATCCTCTGCAATACTTTCTAAAGATGACTAGAGGGTGATTCTATCTCTTCTACTACATTCGGCATATATTGCAGTTATATATAAAGACTCCAATAATGTTTGATCTATCAACTCCATAAGGATAAATTGTTTGTGATTCTAAATGATGTTAGCAATATAAGAAGACTTCCATATAGCACAAATTGTATTATTAATATTAAAGATAGCTTTATGACAGACCAAAGAAACTTTCAAAGAATTCAACTTATCTGGGGGAACTGTTAACTCTATAAGGACAATAAAAGAAGGTTGATGATGTTTTTGTAATTTTTTGAGATGACTTAGCAATTATGGTGATTCTGCTCCTCTAATTTTCTAGAATAACATTGTCGTCGTTGTCATTTAGATAAGCTAACTAGGTGGGAGCAAAAGATCTTGTTAAAATGGTCTTGGGCTTGTTGAAATAATTTTTTTGAGGTATTCTCTTTCTGGATTCTTTGGTTCCTTTTTCTTGTGTATTGTATGTTGACATCTTATCGTCGTATTCACTAGTAAATTGTTTGAAAATTTGAATCACTTCATCCTTTAAGAGTTTCAAAAGTACTTGTTGATCAATATCAAAACCACTTATTCGTAATTTGTTAGTATTTTGCCATTGATAACAAGATAAAATAAAATATTCATGTGTCATAAAACATTCATGTGTCAAATGCAGACGCTGATTCCAGTTTGTACCTGGAAGTTTTGGAAACTAGCTGTGTTTCATCTTCTTGATTGTTCTATTTGTCAATCAAAGGATCACTAATCACTTCAATTGCTAACTTTTGGTTTTCAATTAAATCATCTCCTATTATCAAGGCCTTAGGTTGTTGATTTGCAACAAAGGGGAAACTCTCTTGTAGCATTCTAGATTTCTAATTACCAATGTCTTCATCCAAAATGGGAACCTCAACAATAAACGTGCTAATTTCTTTTCTATGTTATGTCTGCACTATTTTTCGTTGATAAACCTTCTTCGAAGTCACTGACTTTACTAGTTTTGAGATAGCTTTTAATTATGGATGCTTTACATGACAAATTTCCTCAGAGTGGCCAACATGCCAACAATGCGGACAATATGATGGTATCTCTTCATCTGGATCAATTTTCTGTCAGAAACCTATTGATTCCTCCATCTGTATCCATAAATGCACGGGGATTGGCTTCATCAAATCAATCTCTACTTCTAGCCTAGCAATGTTGGTCTTTTAAAATTAGTTGTCGCTGAATCTAATTAAAGGGGTTGGCCAAAATTATTTGCATTATTGAACAATACTTCTTTGCTCATAAATTGAATTGGTAATTATGGCAAGCTAAACCAAATTGGAACCACTAAGGATTCACGATCAACATAAAAAGTAGGGGTCCATTTAAAAACTCACATTGGTTTGCCATCAATGTTCCAAATTCCACATGAATATACTCAATGAAAATCTAATTTAATATCCATCTTCATAATAATATGGAGAGAGTTGAGTAATCTGACTTTGGTTTTGATATCCTAAGACACAAAATCTTTTGAACTATATCCAATCCGGGTCTTCCTTTAGAGAATGGTCTTCCCTGAGAGTTTTCCAACAAGAGCAAAAAGAAATGGGATGGATATCTTATCTATGATTGCCTTTGGAAATAGGATCAATGGTTCACCATAGTGTATGGTGATTGTTGGTTGTTGCAAGATATAATTGTTTGCTGGGGACACTATAACTGGAGGTGACGTGAGTACTTGAAGAAATGAGGGATGATCTAAAGGCACTGGTGGATGGCCATCGCCGACAAGAGTGTCGGCCATGTCTAAGCAAAGAAGCTATTAGTGGTGCAACTGATATTTAAGTTTAATTGGAATTATAATTTAATTTCAATTAAATTATTATAATGTCTAAAGCATATTATAAATAGGCTTCAACACTAATGGAGCTAGCATTCTTTACCTAACTCTCTCTGCAACAGTTGCAGAATTCTCTCAACATGTTTTATGGATGCAGTTAAAGGTTGAACACTTGTGCAACTACAGTAATTGAGATGAGTCAATTTTAGAAATGGTTCAAAGAATACGACTAAAAATGATCAAGTTTCAGAATAAGGTACGAATTAAAATTAACAATTTATTTTGATTTATGTGTCAATCATTTTATAGAATTTAAAGTGATTTTAGGTTTTAAAAAATTAATTGGAAGAAGTTTCATAATTATTTCATTACATGGGATCAGTTCCTACCATGATTTCCCAATAATAGTATTATAATCATCTTTAATTTTATTATTTGATTAAAATATGTTTTGATTGTTGTTGATTACATTTTGGAATTGAAATTTAAATTGATGCAAATTCTAAAAATCAAATTTAGATACAATTAATTTTAGTATGAAGAGTTCAGATTGAAATTTTAGAAACCCATGTTTATTTTTCATTCTTTGAAGTGTTATTACTTTGGGTATAAAGTTCAGATTTAGGTTTATGAAACCTATAGCTCCTGTGATTGCTATTGTCTGGTCATGATAGTCCTTGCCAATGGTTGAGTTTTGGGATTCAAGATATGGAGTTACTGCCGGTATATGTACTGTCTTAAATAACAGTGACGATTGGTTTGTGTTGTTATTGGCTGTGCATGTCATTTTTGTGTTGTTATTGCTGAAAAGTCAGTGGCGCGTCATTGCATCTGGCTGGCAACGAGGACAGGTGGTAGCAACGTAATGGCACAAGAAGACACGGCGGTATGCTGCTCATCTCCTAGTTGGACGATAGCTGTCTCTCTATTGGCTGGAGCAAGCTGAAGGTAGCTTGTCCTCAAGGCGGTGACAGCATGGACGAGGAGGCATTAATGGCGGCACACGCACGGAGGAGTGGTGATATGAAGTTGTGGCAACTGGGAACGCGAGCAGGAGAAAGAAGCATCTCTTTGCGACGGTCGACAATGGCGGCAAATGACGACAACTTGGAGAAGCGGCAGTTGTAAGTGCAACCATAAAAAGGGGCGATTGAGGTTTATGAAGGATGAAGTTTGGAAGCACAAATAAAACTATTCCAGGGTTAGAATAGTTAAGAGTTATTATAGGTTAAGAATAAACTCTGTTTGGGTATAAGGATTAGCCTATTGTAGTATTAGAATAAGACATATACAGTTATAACATTAAAATAATCTACCATTAACAAAAAATAATTTAAACATGAACAAAATTATCCTTGATTTGGAATAGAGTATTTAAAAAATATTTTTAAATAAATTTAAAATTATTTTAAAATTTAATTTTTAATTCTAAAATTAAAATAATTATTTTCTTAATTTGATTAAGAGTGATAATTGTGTTGCTTCATAATTAAATTTAAGAAAAGTAGTTTCTACAATTAGAATTTATTATTTTCAATTAGATAGAAATTAAATGATTAGACTCCTTAAAAATAAGAAAATTGTTTTCTAAAATAATTAAGAAAGATGTTTCTTAATTAAATTTATTTATTTCAATTTGATGGAATAAATTAGATTTATTATTTTTATTTAGATAATTATTATTCTATTTGTTTAGAAATTGTTTATTTATTTATAAATAATAAGTTTATTGATTTATTAGAAAGGTATTTTTCTTGATTAAATTTGAAAAGTGTTTATATTTATTAGTTAAGAAAAGTATTTTTTAATATTTTTAAAATAGTTTTCTAATTTATTAAAAAATATTTTCTAATTAATGAAGAAACCAAATCTCTAAATAAATAATATAAACGACTTTCTTAATTAAATTAGAAGTGTTTTATTTAATTTGAAAGCAGTTTCCTTTTAATATTATAGCATAGTTTTCTAATTAAGAAAAAGTAATTTCTAATTAGATTAGAATGTCTTAATCGTTGAATTTTCAAAAAGGAGTTTTTCTAAATTATAATAAGTAAGATGTATAACTCATTAAAAATTATTTTCAATTAAATTTTTTTAAAGAAGTTAATATAATTGGAAATAGTTTTCAATTGATTTTGAAAATTTCTTTTCAAATCAAATTAAAATCCTATTTAAAATAGGAATTTAGTTTATCTAGGAATCAATGAGTTTAATTTAATTTAAAATTTTCAAATAGTTGGAAATATTATTTTAGATTATGAACACTAAAATCAAACGAAAGTTAATATTTTATGCATAAAATTTGATTATGAGTGCATATTTTATTATATGTTTGATATATATATATATATATCAATGTTATGAATACCGTACCGGGTTCGGTACCGGATTGGACTCTGGAATGGAACTGTACCGGTACCGGTCGGTACCAGGTACCGTTTCGGGATATTTTTAAAATTTATAAAATAGTCCTTAAACTTTTTAAAAATTGCAAAATAGTCTATATTGATATATTATACAACTGTACTGTATACTTTACTAGTTTACTGTTTACATCAACCATGCTTTTAAAAATCTTAATAATAAATAATAATGACAATTAAT
>JANVCL010000008.1:26397127-26422936 GCA_026546855.1 Erythroxylum incrassatum
AATTCTTGTGATACATGAATAATTATTAAAATTAATGATATACTAAAAAATTGAAGAATTATTAAATAAATAAAATTTATAAGTAATATTGAAAAGTTGTTAAACAAATAAGATTAAAATTTTGTATTTTAAAAAATAATTATTAAAATTAAAAATTATTAAATTAATATGATTTTTGAATAATAAAAAATAATAAAAATAATAATAATAACGTCACGGAAGACATTCCGCGACGTTTTTAGAAACATTGCGAAAGACATTTCGCGACGTTTTTTAAAAACGTCACAGATTCCTTCACATTCTGTGACGTTTTAAAAACATCGCAAAATGTGCAAACTTTTAATGACGTTTTTCAAAACGTTGCAGAATGTATGTATTTTTTGCGACGTTTATTTTAAAACGTTGCGGAAACCTTTTACCTACACCACATTCTGCGATGTTTTTTGTAACGTTTTTTGAAACGTCTGCGACATTTTTGGACGTTCTGTGACGTTTTAAAAACGTCGCAGAATGCCTTGTTTTCTTGCAGTGAATTACTACTAAAACCATTAATGTTCCCTCCAATGCACAGTTCAAAACGAGCTTGAACCTCCTTTAAGACTAGCCTTTTCAAACTTTTTGCTCTATCCAACTTGACTTTGTATGTATGAAGGTCTGAAGCGGTCCCTTTGAGCATTTTGTCAAGTTTATTCAATTATGTCAATTGCTCAAGCTTACAATTAAATGTCTTCTCTTAGCTAGCTTGGATATTAGATATCCTCAGCCTTAGTGTGCTAGCTATGCATCTCCTTTTTTTACAACTTAGTTAGACAAGTGATTTGGTATATTTCCTTCTACCAGTTCGTATTGGCTCTAAGCCTATGTAACTCATTTTGGAGTTCTTTTATCAATCTTATTCTTTTAACTTTTAAAAAAGATTACTTTCTTTTTAGACTTTGATTACATTTTAGACGGGGAGAATAGAATGCTTAACAATCTTTTTTTTTTTTTTTTGTTACAAGGAAAAGAAAACGCTAGCTAAGACAAAGCTCGAGAATACAGGGCCCCTTGCGCATCACGATGCAGCAACTCTAGGACGCCCAACGGAGGAGTACGGAGTACATGAAACCCAGGATCCAGAATGGAAGCGACCGCAGCCAAATGATCAGCACACTAGTTTCCTTCGCGATAGATATGTTGAAGGTGAACCTCCCACTGCTGCTTAACAATCTTTTAATTAGCCTGTAATACTCAAGAGTGGTCCTTATCTAATTAGCAAGATCTTAATATATATTTAGAGTCACAGAATTTTTGTCAACATGAGAATTTTATTACTTCGCAGCTGTATCAAGTTCCATACAATCGTCACTTTTTCTTAGAGCCATCCCTCTATAGGCATGAAAATTCAGATCAGCAAGCAGGTTATAACTTGGAGATAGCACTAGAGACTGCAAGTTTGATTAACTCCTTCCTTAGCACCTTGCCTTGGGCATTCTTTGGCAAGGAATCGATGAAACACAACCTCCGTATTCTCTTGTACGATGCAACCTACAATTATCATAAGGACAATGAGATGTTTCCGACGATGAAGTTTATCATAGCTATTGTAGAATCTCATACATCTGGTGTGCACCTGTTTGGATACAAAATCCATGACATGAGATTCTTCAATGAATCTTCCGCTTTGTAGTACTACAAAAGCCATGGGCACCTCACCTGCTTCCTCATCAGGATACCTGTCACTTCGTTTATGGTGACATTACATCTTGATCTTTCAAACAAGAAATCTATCCTATCACTTCTCTGATAGAGGAAGATGCAAAAATGAACGACTGACTCACGGAATAATAGCTGCCTCAACTATGTCTGGGTGGGACAGAAGAAGATTCTCAAGTTCTGCAGGAGCAACCTAGTACAACCACGGAAAACAACACACATGCACAGTATCAGCTTTTTATTCATCACAACTGTGACGGAGGACAATAACTGAGATGAATTAGAATCATAGCCAAATTTCTTATGGTTTTTGTTCTAATGAAACTAACAAGAAATGCAATGTCATCGCACCTGATAAGCTTTGTACTTAATGAGTTCCTTTATTCGGTCTACAAAGAAGAGGAAGCCTTCATTGTCAATGTAGCACAAGTCGCCTGTCTTCAACCAACCCTCTGAATCCAGAACTGCTGCAGTTGCTTCTTCATCACCTACATAACCTACGGTAAACTCGCAAAGATCCTTGGAAATCAATAGGAAAACAAAAGGTTTTCAATGAACCAAATAAAATTCATGTCCGTTCGAATCCAAACATGTTTTAGTCTCTAACAATTCATCTGTCATAATAATGAAACAAAGAACTAGTTATTCCTTGAATCACTTGTTTACTAATCTTACGAATTTAATTAAGTACTATTCAGTACCTTTCATAATGGACGCTCCTCTAAGCCAAAGCTCACCAGGACTACCAGGAGGAAGAGAACTGCCAGTATCAGGATCGACAATCTTTGCCTCACAGTTTGCAGCAAGCTTTCCTATCGCTCCCATTACTTGGCTTTCTTGAGGACCAACTGATGAAAAAACTCTTGCAGTTGATTCAGTTAGCCCGTATGCCTAAATGTCAGCAACTATACCTTCGTTTAGTCTCTCCCAGAAATTGCACAAGTAAAAAAAATAGAATAATCATCAACCTCTAATATACATTATGACTAGCATGGAACCATCTCAAAGTAAATGAACAACACAGGTCTTCTATGTTCTTGTTGTTGGAGTAATGTCCAACCAAGAATCTACAACGGTTACCTTTTGTTGGTGATAAAAGGAAATGGAACTACAATTTGCATACTTGGAGAAAAATGCATCAAATGCATTGTTATTTAGAGAAAATTGATTTGTTCCATACTGAAATCTACTCTACTTTCAAACTATAACTCCAATACTTGGAATTCCAGCAATCTAAGATTTTCTTACCTGAGCCAATTGCACCTTCGGAAATTGTTTCTTGAACTGAGTGATCACAGACTTCCTAAGCGGAGCCCCGCCACACGCTATCACTTCAAGTGAGCTCAAATCGTACCTCTCCCCCACCACACCATCCTTGATCATCGCCACCACCAATGGCGGAGCCACCGCCACATGGGTTACTGTCAACTCCTCAATAGCTCTCAACATCGTCCTCAGCTCAAACCTCTTCATTGTCACAACCGTCACTCCTATTGAAACTGATCTCACCAAGTACAAGAACCCATATACATGAAAGTAAGGCACCGTACACAAACTCACCACCGGCGTATTCCTCGCTACCCTAGGCGCATGAGCACTGACTATCGACGATATGAAATTCTGGTGAGTCAACAACACTCCTTTGACCATCCCTGTTGTCCCGGACGAGTATAGAATCGCCGCAGGATCAGAAGGGTAAACCTTAACTTGTTCGCGCTCATCAATACGAGGATGACTCCTCTGAGTGGTCGTCAGAGACTCAAACTCCACTGAATCAATGATGATTGTTTTAAGAGACGTGATTTTATGGGCATTATCTGACGTAACAAACGCAATAACCGGTTTCGAAACCTGAAGTTGGTGCCAAATTTCGAAACTTTTGCTTACTGGGTTTGAAGGAGAAACAACAACGCCAATAGAGAAGAGTGAAAAGTACAGGATTGGAATTTGAAGCGAGTTAGGTGATAAAACAAATGCAGTGTCACCTTTTTTAAGGCCGAGATGGTGAATAAGAGAAAAACTAAGTGTTTTTGTACGGAAGATGAGTTCGGGAAAGGAAATGCTCTGGTGGGTGACGGCGTCGAGAACTGCTGCGGTGGGCGGTGGCGGTATCGTTGAGGAATGGAGAAGCGAAAAGGCGAAGTCTGTGACAGAGGTTGGCAGGGTGAGTGAAGGGAGTGGAACTTGTGGCCTGAGACTGTGGTAGATTCCTGTTTCAGAACAGAAGCCACTCTTGAGACCGATTGAAGAAGAAGTGCGGTTACACGTTGAGTGGTTTGTGTTCGCCATTCTTGGATTCTTTTGAGCTTGAGTTTCAAACTTTGCATATAGATGGCAGAACGTAATGGGCCTCTTTCGTCTTTGTCGATGTTGGCTTCCGAGTTCCACGTTTGTCTCAATCTCTTCATAAACGGTTGAAAGGTCACTCGTAAAATAGAGTCTAAATTTTTTGTCCAATATTATGATGTCGTATTGTGTCCAATAAATCTTAGCTATTTATTTATGTGGGTCCTACATGAACCCACGTGGAGTCTAGAAAATAAATGACTGAGATTTCATAAGACAAAATAAGAAAAAGTAAAACTGGACAGAGGATCTAGACTCCGTAAAATAGTATTGTTTACGGCGTACGATTTCTAGTAAAGTACAAGTAAAAGTAATTCTTTTACTAATATTAACTAAATAAAAGATAATTTCCCAAGACTGGCTGATATGTTTGGTAGCTGCCTGATATGCCAAATGAATAAGAAAAGTAGATTCAATGCATATTTTTGTAGCTGCCTGATATGCCAAACGAATTAAGTAAAGTAGATTCAATGCATTTTTTTAATTAAAACACTGGTATTTAGTAGCACATGGATAACTGACTAGTTCGAATTTGAGCTGAGTAGGATCTTTTTCGACTGCTAATCTCTCTTTTACGAGTTTCAAAGCAAATTTATTCTCAAGACTCAAACTTGAAACTTTGGTTAACGTAAAGCAAATTCATTCCCACAACTCAAACTTGAAACTTTGATTAAAGGATAAAAGAACCATGCCGCTCCTCCTCCACAACCATCGTGAGTATTGGTTAGGTTTGGATAGGTTAGGTAAGCTTGGTCACACTTCATGTTATTCGCCACAGCCTAGTTTAGGATTCAAATCTAATCCCAACTATGCCTTACTATTCTCTTTGGGGCCATATCATCACAACACTCGGGGTTTATCCTTATCGTCTGTATTGTAGTTACTGCTTTCTTATGCAACTGATTCCCCAAGGAATCGGAAACTAATTTTGTGTTATGATTTGAGTGGCTCTTCTTTTCCCAACTCGCTAAATAGCATTTCCCTGTAATGAAGTTTTGGACTTGGTGTATATGTACACAGCACAACAATCGCACCATTTCACTTACACTCTTCAGGACATAAACTAGCTTCCAGTCCGGCTAGCTCATGCAAGGATGTCTATGGAGATACAAGGTCACCATTGAGCACATTTATAAATTAAGACACAATTACCCATTCAGGTTTCGGTATAGGTTATAGCATTATACTTGTAGCTTAGAACACAAAATGGAATCTCTCTCTTGGATTATACTATCTCTATCCCATGCTCTAATGCATGTCTATACTTCATATCACAGGGATCAATTGAAGGCTCCAAACTGAAAATATTCGAAGGAAGGGCCTGTGGTAACTCTTGAGATTACATGCTGGACGAGGCTTAAGGTGTCCAGCTCATCAATCCAGTTCTTAACATGGTGTTGTATAAGAAATTGTCTAACAACCCCGTATAAATCGTCACTTGGCAGTGAAAACTATTGTCTTCCCCAACACAAAAGTAACTAGAGACAGCTCAATGAAGAAGATGGTGTTGAGGAGTCCTCGATCAATTGTCCAGCCAAATATGGTAATTCCCCCAGGATTGTTTTGCAAATACATCACTGCATAACCAAATTACATGGACATAAGTTATGTCTATTGATTGTAACATTTTGTATAAAGACAGTACAAAAGGCACAAGGCAAAAATTAGATAACAAGCTAAGAGAGAGAGAAAGAGAGAGATGAATCTGATTATTCCACTGGGATTGTTCAACAAATACATCGCCACATAACCAAATCACACAAATATAAGTCACACTAAATGAGTGAAGCATTGCTTTAAAGACGTTAAAAAGGCACAAAGAAAGAGTTTTGCATTAAGCCACAAGGGAAAGAGTTGAATACATGAACATTATTTTTTAAGACTAAATGAAGAGACATAGCATCAGTGGGGTGTGTGCATGTACACATCCTACGTTAGATGATTCCAATCTATTTGATTTTTATTGTATCAGTGATATGACATGTCAACTAGCTGATTTACTTGTCTTGAAACGGTTTTCAATCTCACTGGTGACAATCATCTAACATAGAGATGCCAAATGAAAAAGGCATGGAAAATCAATAATTGAACTGTTGACGGCTAGGTAAAAACAGAACAATGATTTAGTTCATACCAAAGGCTTGTCGTTTGTGATACGAGGACATATGTGACGCCAGGTGAGTATTTATAGGCAATGATATGTAATCCAATGACTCCAGATCACTTTCAGAATAACTCATTTGAAGAGAATTTTGACCATTCGTAGATTCCAAGTTCCCCCCACTGTTTGAAGCTCTCAGTTGAGATGCATCAGCAACGCTGCATGTTGCCAATGCATGCCATCTACTAGCTGAAGACGCAATGCCTTGGGCTCTATGAGAAATTTTAGTAGCAACATGCAAGCAAAGAATTATACCAACAACCTGAACAATTGCGGAGACCTGCAAAGTCAATGAGAATTATCCATGAAACCAAGCTTTACAAATAAGACCAAATAGCTAACAGATGTCTAAAATTCATAACAATTCATTTGGATACTCAAAAAAAAAAAAAAGGCAGAACTTACAGCAAAATCACCGCCATTTATGATGGTAATTATACCTCTGTAACCAGTGGTCTGCAACAGAGTCACACATTGGCTAGTTGTCACGACACAGAACTGTAGAAGAAGAAAAATCCGGTACCTGTGGCTTATCTTGGATAGATTGTATCGTAGCCGAATGTGCTCCTCCGTTAACGTCAACACATCAGATTCTCTTTCCAAGAGCTTTGCATAGTCATCAAAGTGAACAACTTGCAAGTTGCAGATTAGATTAAACAAAACACTGGCCAATAGATATATAGTACTCACGTAGGTCCAGGAGATGATCAAACCAAACAAAATAGCGCTAGACAACCAGAGTGATTCACGATGTACGTATGAGACCCGAACAACCTCACGAACAATTTTCAGGATTAAACATGGGAACGACCAGAATACTAACAAGCGCATAGCATTCTGCAGCAGATAAGTATCATTGTAACTTCTTATGAAGACTACAGTATCTGACAAAAAGTATTTGCGTCATGTTAAAACTACTAACATTACAACTACAGAACATGCAAGGTATTAATGGTACCGAATGAACGTATCTGCAGCTTTGGTAAGCAGATAACATGGATGAATAAGGAAACTTTATACACTAGAGTGGATTATAAAGATAAATCATACTTCCAATCTACGAGTTTGGATTTGGGCTTCAAACTCCAACACAGACCATGGATATGGGTTGTTAAATGCAATGTAACCAGAAACTTAGCTTATTCACAGATTGGCAATCAATTTTGTAAAGGAATAAACCAGAGTTAGTAACTCAAACCTCACATCCACTTGACCAGCTCATCACACGACATTAAGGGATATGCACATAATTGAAGTTAGCAAAATGACTAGTCTCTAACCTTAATTTGCTGAACGTATTGGCCACTAGAATGAGTCATATGGCTACTATATCTATATCTATCAGCTAGTAGAAACCTTCTTACACCATACTTGCGTAGATTAAGTGACAGACAAAACAAGGAAACAGCCGCTAAACACGCCTGCAATGCTACGATATCCAGCTCGAAATCTTTAATCTGGTACATTTCACAGTCTGAACAACTGGAGAGCTCTAGCATACCAATAGGAAGTAGCAGACCAACCAAAAAAAATGCTACCCACGATAGCAAAGACCTCAAAATAGAAGATTGATTAAAACCCAGAAATGTTAGAAAAGCTTCAAGCTTTTGAAGGACTCCATCAAGATCAACATCGTCCTTCACTCGCTCTTGTGAGCGTGGTGGTCGTTGATGGTTTTGATTCTGAGTCGAATTGAGAAGAGGGGTCTGAGCAGTAGATGACTGGTCCGGTTGAACATGGTTATCCGCCATTAGCTCAAGTAAAGAGACTTTGTTTATGGGTATATCATTGAAGAAAACACCTGAAGTGAAGGGAATTAGAAGTTTAGAACAGACATTGGAGATCGAAGGCGGTTGGTCTTGATTGAGGGGAGCGGAAAAATGGTATCAAAAGAGCAGAGAAAAAATCCAGTACCCTATTTCTTATTCTTTCTTTCTGTTTTTTAGGCATCTTCCTTCTTTGTTACTTTCGAAATAGGCAGACTCCGAATAGAATAATCAAATACTGGAAACTAAAAAGAAAGCAAGTCCGGTACAACGTCAAGAACGTCAATTCTTCGAGCACTGGTCAACTACAGCCGTCCGATTCGTTACCTCGTGATTGACAACCGAGTTCGTCCTTTAACTGGAGATGAAGGCTTACCGCCTTAGGCCTGCTTTGAGCTCAATGCAACGCCATTTTAGGTTAAAGTCTCAAATATTGTTTGAGACTTTTATTCCTTACGGACTTACCCGATATGAGCTGTGATTAATTTGAGAGTAAATGATTTAAAGACGTCTTTCTACGATTTAGACCCTTCTAAAACGGCTAATCAAAGAAAAAAAAAAGAAGTCTCAATATTGTTTTAATTTTAAGTTTAAACCTATCCAAAACAACATCATTCAACTAACTTGTCAGGTCGTCTAGACTTTTCAAACCGGATCTCAAGTTGGTGCTTTAGGCTTAAATTGGTCTTAAATTTTGATCAAATCACTTTTGATACTGGCTTAGTCGAGTCAAACTAAACTTGGGCTCTAGTATCTTGTTTAACTGCATTGTAAGACACTTACCATACACTATCTCAGGACTCAATATATTTAGGCAGTGTTTGATTAACGTCCTCAAGGGTGAGAATAGATAATAACGACACAAAAGTTCCGTGCTTCGTCGTATTTGTTTGCCGTTCTTACCTATTTTTGTTCCGTCTTTAGAGGACAAAGACAAAAAATTTTGTTTCTTTCAAAACTATGGTACAAGATTTCTTGTCCTAAGGATAAAAACAAAATACATAATAAAATGTCAGAAATACCCTACCTCCATGAGTCTGAAACCTAACAAAATCAAACTCTCTTTCGTTGCTCTCCTGCTTCCCTCTACTTCGTCTCCGCAGTCAAAGGTGAGTACTTTTTTTTTGAGTTCATGAATCTCTCTCTTTCTGTTCCCATTGCAATTTATGTGCGTTTATGTCCTCTGTTTTTCCCCTTCTCTCTTTCCAATATATTATATTGCAGGAGCATTTTCATCAATAACACTGTTTTTTATTCTGTCCATTACAACTAAATACATTTCTGTCCTTAGGACGGAGACAATTTTTTCTGTTTTGTCCATCACTACCAAATATCTTACTGTCTCTAATTTTTGTTATGTTCCGTCTTCAAATTTTTGTCTCGTTCTGTCTCTACATATTGGAGACGCTAACCAAACGCAACGTTAATACTACTGTTATGTTCAAAAATACCATAATATATTAAAAATAAATAACAACTTTAATAAAAATGAGAATACCATCTTTAAGTACAAAGAGTATCCTAAACTATAATAGTACTCTATTTATCCAATACTATGTCTACGAATAAAAAATAATAATCATTCATTATAAATAAGTAATACCTACATATTTAAATAGGAACATAATGACTTTGTGGGAATATATTCAATACAAACTATTCGGTACATTTAATATCATTGCTATGTACCAAAATTACTATGGTACCTTAAAAATAACTAACATTTTCAGTCAAAAATAATAATAATATTTTAAATACAAATTACACTAGTACTATATTTTTCTAATACCATACTTATGTACAAAATATATAATTATTTATTACAAATAAGTAACACTTAGACTTTAAAATGGAAATAAAATAACCAAGTGCAAAGGATATCGTGTTATAATGGAAATTATACTAGTACATAATACATTTAATACTACCGTTATGTACAAAGTTACCATAACGAATTAAAAATAAATAAAAATGTCTAGTGAAATGGGACGGCTATCTCTAAATATAAATAAGACATTGCTTCAATACAAATTATATATATCTAATGTTACGCCTATATACATAAATATCATCATTCGTTACAGACAACTAACACAAAAACTTCAAAATGGGAATGAAAGGACTAAGTGCAAAGAATATCATGTTGTAATTGAAATTATACTAGAATTGAGCTCATCATATACCATCTATATTTACAAAATTACCATAATGCATTAAAATTAAGTAATACTAATAGAAAAAATGGGAATACTATGACTGAGTACAAACAATATCAAGCATCAATATTGTATTAGCTTCTTCTATAATTAACACAAATTATTCATTTTTTTAATATCAAGCAACAATATGAACAACATAAATTGGTGCACATACATATAACAATTTGTGTTTATTAAAAGTTTTGTTGAACACAGTTAAGTATACACCCATGTAGTCAATCATGCTGGTATTACAAAATTTAAAGGTACAATGTGAAAGGTATGGATTTGTTCATGTTCATGTAAAAAAATTATGTTTATTTAGGTTTTGATGGACATAGTTAATTACATATATTGTCTGGTCAACTATGTTTTTCTTAGATTTTTTGTAGGAACAATATGAAGGACATGGATTAATACATAAGCACCCATCAAATTGTGTCCATTAAAGGTTTTTATTAAACATAGTTAACTACACGCTCATGTGATCAACCATGTTCTTATTAGAAATTGCGAAGGTACAAGATGAAGGACACGGATTTACACATACCAATGTATAAAACTATGTTTATTTAAGGTTTTGTTGGATAAGGTTACCTATACACGCATATGTTCAAAAGTGTTCTTGTTAGAATTTTTTAAGGGAAAATATGATAGACATGAAATATTACTACATAGCCATATACAAATCCATTTTGAATTAATGCTTTATTTAATACTGTTAACTACACAATTGAGTGTTAAACCGTGTTATTGTTGGAATTTTTCAAAGGCACTAGTTTAAGAAACATATTGCTTGTATATCAAATTGTGTTCATTATTTTATTCACAATTTTTAAGGAAATAAAGTATTTCTTTGTACAAAGCTTCCTTGAGAAGTTTCAATTAACTCCTTAAACCTAGTAGTATGTAACATCTTCTTCCTTCATTTCTTAGTGTCACATAGAATCTAAGACTAAACAACCCAAATATTCTCTTAATTCTTCAAATCCATTATATTTTAGATGACTATACAGGGAACAACTAAGAAGTAGATATGGTAAGCAAGCAACATTACTCACATCTTCCTATTTCTCTTTATGAATTTTATATGTTTATATTTTGTGTGTATAATAGATATGTTTAGACATGCATTTACATATGGATTATATGGTGTTGAGTGTATTAGAAATGACTAAACTGACGAGGTATAGAGTAAGGCAAAATGTGGTGTTAGTGGGTTGAGTAATTATTGAATTAGGTAAGAATTTGAAGCCTATAGCCTAACATGGTTGGTTGGGTCGGCTGTGCTAGGCCCAGAACCCATCTTCAAACGACCAGGACCCATCCGGCCCAACAGGTGTTAGACTCCCATGCAAACATAATGATCTACGTAAAGACCTAAACCTAATGGTAATCCCCGGTATATAAGGTACTATTCTACCGTAATACAGGTACGAGATCACAACCCTGGCCTCCTCTCTATTCTCAGCAACTAAAACTCTCTCGAAATACTAACTTGAGCGTCGGAGTGGCCTTCCGGGAACTAACCTCCTTATTTGTTTTGCAGGTATTCTTTGGACGGAATCAAACAGAATTATGGATCCAAGCAATAACGTTCAACCCCAGCAAAATCCGACTGAACCAGAACTAAAAGCAAAGAATCTGATTCAATACATAGCCTTCGACTCCTTTTACATGACAATGTTGAGGCACCACTTTAAGAGACATCAATTCAGAATATAAACTTATTCCAAGTTGAACATATCTTGATCCTGCGAAATTAAAACCACCATTGAAGTCTCTAACAACATATCCAATTCTGCAAACACCTAGATTACAAAGATTTGATCCATTAATATTTAATTTCAGCCAAGAAAAAGGAGGAGCATTTCATATTAGAACTTTTCCTAGTAGTGGTTTTTAAAATATTAAGCTAAAAATCAAACCTATTGAGACAGGAAGTTGAACTTTTATTGTACGCGTCTTGAAAGGTTTAACGATACTAGTATGATTAACAAGTTGTATCACCGAACTTGCCATGGATTTTTGACCTTAAAAAAATGCTTTGTTTCAAGCACACCACATATTCCAACATATGAAAATAGGTCGAAGTCTTTGTATTTTAATTGTTGCAATAGCAGGCATTTCGTTTTGCCACCAAATATCCAAAGTTTCAAATAATCCAATAATTAGATTAGTTTTTCTGATGTGCATTTTCTCTTTAAAGTAATACCACACCTGGAATGCTATATTGCAAGAAAAAAAATGGTCAATATCTTCTAAATTCTCACAAAAACAACATTTAGAGACCATTGTGAATCCCAATCATTTGAGAGTTTCTTGTAGTGGGAGTAAACTGTTTAACATTCGCCAAACAAAAAATAGATATCCTCAATGGTATTTTGGCATTCCATATATATCGCAATTGATGTTTTTGGTTAGACCTAAGTTGATTTGAAGGTGAAAGGTTCAGAAGACGTTGACATCCATATAAGCTAATCTCGTCCTTCCCTAAAGACTGGTTGAAAAGTTATTAAATATTCAAAAATTTCCGAAGATAGCAGATGTTTAATGCTTATTAAGATTAACATGAATGTTATTGAAAAAGTCGGTTAAAGTAAAATCATACAGCAGCTCATCTTGTCCTTCATAATATGAATGAAACATACCTTTTCTGACCAATTATCCCACCAAAAAGAATTCGATCCATCCGCTATTATGATTTTAGTATGAGCTGCAAAAAAAATCAAAAGTTTGCTTAAAGCTTTTCCAATGCCATCGTTTCTGTATTCCTTGTGGTTGAGTCTTTAACGTTTTTGCCCAAAGAGAATTGCCTTGATGTAACTTACACTATAATTTACAAGCGGCTACTTGATCCAAATCAGTTAGTGAAGAAAAACCTAGTCCATTTTCATCTTTTGTAAGAGCAGGGCTCCTCTAATTCGACCAATGTCTTATAATCCTTTCTTTCGTATTTCCCAAAAAAAATTTAGCAAATCGTTGCTCTATTTGGTGAATGACTATTTTGGGCAACTAAAAAGTAGAAACATCATATAATGGAATTGTAAACAAGACATGTTTAATGAGAATCATTCGATCAGCTGGAGAAAGAAGTTTTTGATACCATTTTAATCTCAAATCAAATTTATCTATTATGTGCTGAAAATAGGATAGTTTTGGTCTGCCCTTAAATAACATATTGCTTAAGTACTTGAAAGGCAACTGGTCCCTTTAAATATTGGTGATAGTTGTGTTTAAATGTGAGTGAGATTGGCTCATATACTTCGAAGCAATATAAACACTATTGGTGATAGTTAAGTTTTCGAAATGATCATCAAACCCCAGCTTCCTTAGTAGTTTTTCCAAGAAAAACCATGAAACTCTATCAAAGGCCTTCATTATATCCAGTTTAAAAACCGCATTATGACCTCTTGTTCTTATGTTAATGAGTTAAATGATATCTTGTGCCAACGATAGATTATTTGATATATCTCTGCCAGATAGAAATGCCATTTGTTTGGCAAAAATTAATTTAGGTCAGAAAGGCTTTATTTTCTCAACCAAAACCTTGGTTAGTATTTTATTGGCGAAAGTGCATGGGTTAATAGGGCAGAAATCAGAAAATGTGGAAGGTTATCTTTCTTTAGAAGCAATGTTATTATTGTTGATCCATTCCACGAGGGATAGATATGCCCAAGAAAAATTCTTAAACTGCTGCGTACACATCCGAAGCAACAATATCCCAGTAATGACGAAAAAATATCCAGAGAAACCATCAAAACCAGCTACACTATTAGGATTAAGATCAAAGATTGTAGCCTTTACTTCCTCTAAATTGATTGGTTTTCATAATATAACATTGTCATCATTTGAAATCAGTTTTGGAGTCCATTTTAAAAAATTCAGAACATGCTGAATATCTACTTGTGCTAATCAACTACTCTTGCGTTTCCAACCATACACCTACATCATTTTTTATTTTATTAATTCGCAATTATGCATGCTTAGTTGCTGTATAGGCACGAAATTTTTTTGAAATAAAGTCTCCTTCTTTGAGCCAACTTATTCTTAATTTTTGTTTTTCATAAACCTCTTCCTCAAATAATGCCTTCATGTATTCAACATGTGCCTTCTTCATTCAAATATGAGCTTCAGTCGATGGATTTTCATAAAAAAAATTCTTCCACTTCTTTATACCTTTTTTTTCTGTTGTTTCCGTACTGAGCCTCACATCCCCTAAATGATTCCAATTCCATTGCTTTAAACAACGTTTTAATATTGTGAGCTTTTTCATTAGACCAAACATCTCATAGCTTCCCACTTCTTTCTTCCAATTGTCTTCAACTAAGCTTAAACAATCAGATCTATCTATCCACATTTTTTGGAACTTAAATCTGCGTGTTTTATTTCTGGAACTTAAAACTGCTTGTTTTATACTGTAATGTTGGCCGATTAAATTCATATATCAGAGGACTACGGTCAGAGGTAGCCCTGCTAAGGATTTTCACTTTACTACCCAAGAATCTTGTGATCCATGGAATGTTGTACAGGATATGATCAACCTGCTTCCTTTCACAAACTTGAGGTCTAATTCCCATCCATGTATGTAAAGAGCCCTCAAATGGAAGGTCATAAGTTGTTACGGTATGGAGAAAATTTTTGAAATCGTCATTGGTGTGGAGTAGAATTCCCTCTATATTCATCAATATTAGATATAACATTAAAATCACCTTCAAACATCTTTAATTTGTCATTCACATCCTTTGCAATACTTTCTACGTTTGACCAAAGGATAATTCTATCTCTTCTACTACATTTGACATATATCGTTGTTATATATAAAAACTCTAATGATGTTTGATCTATCAACTCCATATGGATAAATTGCTCATGATTATGAATGATTGTAGTAGTATAATAAAACTTCCATATAACCCAAATTTTATTATTAACATTGAAGATAGCTTCATGATAGCCTAAGGAAACTTTCAAAGAATTCAACTTATCCAGGGGAACCATTGGTTTCATAAGGGTAACCAAACAGGGTTGATGAAGCTTTCATAATTTTTTGAGATGACGTAGTGATTATAATGATCTTACTCTTTTAATGTTTCAAAACAACATTGTCGTCACTGTCATTTAGATGAGCTAGTTAGGTGGGAGCTAATGATCTTGTTAAAATGGTCTTGGGCATCTCGAAATAATTTTTTCAAGGTCTTCTCTTTCTGGATTATTTGATTTTTTTGCTTGTGTATCATGTGTTGACATCTTGTCTTTATATGCACTACTAAATTGTTTTAAACTTTGAATTATCTCAGCCTTTGTGATTTTCAGAAGTACATGCTGATCAATATCAGAAACACTTCTTTGTAATGCATTAGTATGTTGTCGTTGTGATAAGATAAAATAGGATATTCATGTGTCAAATGTAGTCGTTGATGCCAGTTTATATCTTAAAGTTCTGGAAATATAGCTAACTTTGTTTCATCTTCTCGATTGTTCTATTTTGTCAATCAAAGGATCATTAATCACTTCAGATGTTATTTTTTCTAATTAAATTAACTCTTGTTATCAAGGCTTTAGGCTGTTGATTTGCAACGAAGGAGAAATCTTGTAATAGTCCAAATTTCTGTTTACCAATGTCCATATCCAAAGTAGGAGCCTCAGTAGTAGATGTGTTGATTTCTTTTTCAAGTTGTGTCTGCACTGCTTTTTGTTGATAAAACTTCTTAGAAGTCACTGAATTTACTAGTCTTGAGATAACTTTTAATTCTGGATGCTGGACAAGAAAAATATCCTCAGAGTGGCCAATATGCGAACAATGCGGACAGTATGATGGTATCTCTTCATTTCGATCAATTTTTTGCTAGAAACCTATCGATTTTTCCATCTGTATCCGTAAACACACAGGGATTGGCTTCATCAAATCTCTACTTGTAGCCTAGCAATGTTGGGTATTTTAAAATTAGCTGTCACTAAATCTAATCGAAAGGGTTAGCCAAAAGTTTTTGCAATATTGAACAAGGCTTCTTTGTTCATAAATTGAATTGGCAATTTGGGTAAAGTAAATCAAATTGGAACCATCGAGCATTCACGATCAACATGAAAAGTAGGAGTCTATTTAAAAATTCGCATAGGTTTGCTATTGATGTACCAAATTCCATGTCAATATAATTGATGAAAATCAGATTCAATATCCATCTTCATAATAATATGGTAGGAGTTAAGTAATCCGATTGTGGTTTTGATATCCTAAGACACAAAAAATTTCCGAACTATATCTAATCCAAGTCTTCCATTGGAAAATTTGCCAATAAGTGCAAATCGGAATGGGAGGGACATTTTATCTACGATTTCCTTTGGAAATATAATTGATGGCTCACCACAGTGTATGGTGATTGTTGGCTGTTGAAAAAAAGAATTGTTTGCTGTGGACGCTATAGCTGGAAGTGAAGTGAGTACTTGAAGGAAAGAAGGATGATGTGGAGGCATTGTTGGATGGCCATCGCCAATAAGATTGTCAGCCATGACCAAGCAAAGAAGCTAGCAGTGGCACGACTAAGGTTTTTTAAAAATGTTGTTTAGAGGGTTAAAAAGTCAGTGATTTACTTAATTACTATAAAAAAGTAACTTATCTCATATAACAATATAATTAAGAGCACACCTATAGCACCCCACTTTCACAAGACACATACCTGATATTTTGAAGGATATTCGAGTACCTACCCCACAAGGGTGGTATGCTAGAGCAGTCACGGCACTAACTTAATCATGGCATCATCATTTAATCTGTATATGTCACAATATTTAAAAACTCAAATCCTCATTTTCATTTCATAAAACCGAATATGTACATTGTAGCTTTACAATAACATCCATATATGTTATCAAAAACTAATCAAAGTTTATATCTCTGTATACATAACATGTTACATATATGAGGAATTATATAAAAATTTTATCTAGATCCTTCATTCTCAACTGAACGACCTTTGAGCCATTTCTTTTATCCAAAAGTATAACAATTATGCTTCTTCTAGAGTTTCTCTGTCCCTAGTATCCTCTCTCGAACCTGAAATTCAACGTTGTAATTTTGGTGAGTTTTGCAAACTCAGTGAGCTACCCATCATCGATGGCTCACTTATAACACATAACACATACAGTTCATGTTTCATGTCGGCCCCTGAAATTTTTTTCATTGAAGTTAAGCATGATTTAAATAAATTTTAAGGTCTCGATAGATTCATTATTTTATTTTGTGTTAATTAGCATGCTAATGTGAGTAAGATTATATGACATGGGTTAAATTGAATTAAGGTAGTAAGATTGTATCAAGGGCAAAATTGACAAGCCACTTAAGCTTAAAAGCCATAAGGATTTAAGTGAAGGGGTAAAGTGGACATTTTATGCTCATTAAGGGTATAAAAGGGAAGAAAAATTGTGTCTTGCATTTGGAAGAAGCAAGAAACGAAAATAAGAAAGAGAGAGAGAGAGGGAGTTTCGTGGGAGAGAAAAGAAGGGAAAGAAAGAAGATCAAACTAGGTTTCAATTTTTCTTAGTTCTAAAGAGTGATTTTGAGGTTGCTCAAGAAGGGAAAAAGAAAGAGGAATATTAGAGCTTCCATTAGAGCCAAGAAACTCATTATTTGGTGAAGATTCAAAGTAGGTTTATGTCTAATCTTTTGGATTTTTGGAAGGTTTTTGTTTCAAAGATCTTAGTAAATGCATGGGTTTAAGTTTTATAGGATCAATTTTAGTAAATATGTCTTATGGGTTCTCCAATTTGAATTCCTATTGAATGGAAATTTCATCTTTGATAAAGGAAATCAAGAGAGGCAAGAGGAGTAAGGGGAGTAGAGGCAATTTGAGCAAAGTTAAGCAAGGAAATAAAGGTGGGTGACATTTTTATAATTGAGTTAATGAGCCATGACTATGTTTTCAAAAGTAAGAAAATTAAATGATTTCAATTGTTTTATAAATGTGCATTTATTGCTTTTTAAATGCTGTAAAAATGTGCTACATATTTGTCTATGAATTGTGTTATTTGTTGATGAATTGAATGATGGAAATGATTTTTGAAAGAATAGTAAGTTTATGAAATCAAGTTTCCAAAAATGTGCCATATGGGTAAACTGTTTTCAGTTCATAAATTACATGTTATGTAGGTTTGGTGTAGTCCATTTAAGAATGTCACATGCACGTTGACCAAGTTAACGGCTTCTCCCACTTACTCGCTAGTGACACGGAGCTCCTTCATGGACTTCCTCAAGTTTACGATTACACAGGACCATTATGTGGAATTGTCTAGTTTGTCATGTTTATGGATCTGCCTAAACCATTTTGATGTGCTTATGATTTGTGACAAGTTTGATGAATTCATGATATTTATAAATTGTTTGATAAGTTGTGAATTCAAGAAATACGTGTTACATGAAGTTCAATGTGCATTTTTGCAAGGGAAATAAATATTTCAATGGTTTTTGCTTGTTTCTCCGTTATAAACTTGTTACCCACGAGCTTGTCAAGCTCACCCCCTTTTCGTCCCATCTTTAGGTGATGAGCTAGGAGGTCAAGTGATCAAGAGCATAAGGAATTTACTCCAAATCTGCATATTTTGGATTTTAAGTTATTTTTGTAAAATACAAGGCTTTGGTTGCATTTCAAGTGTTACTCATTTATGTAAAGTTTGTATTTTTGGATTTATGATATAATGTGGCTTGGAATGCCATTAAAACTTTGTAAACTCTTATTCTATGATGTTAATGAAATATGGATTTGTGTATGGATGATTGTTAAGTTGAAATGTGTATGGATGAGGGGAGTTGAAATATAAATTAATTAAGGATAAGGTTAAGTTGGAATTAGGTACGCTTGAGGAAGTTATTAATTTGAGATGATAAATTTTGAACATGAATTGTTGTTACATATATATATATACACATCAGTGAGATATTATGGAAAAGAAAATAGGAATTGTGAATGATGAAATGTAGTTGAATGGTTAAGAATAATGTTGCATGAGAGGAAGTGAATCTGGGAAAATTTTCAAGTCTTTCTTAAGGGTAAAATTTGTATTCTAATTTCAAGGGAAAAATTGTACTAATGTAGACTGAATTAGATAAAGTTGTCTTCTTAGAAGTTGTAGCTTATCCTCTTAGCTTTCTAACGGTATAAAGTATGCAATTTTTGGATATCGGAGCTGAGAGATATGATCATTAGAAGTTGTGACGCTGATAGGATGTATGTACAGGACAACTATAGTAAATGATGAGAATTAGTGGTTTTGATGAATCAAATGAGTAGAGATTAGAGGATTTATTGAAACAAGGTTGGTGGTTTAATTGATACGAAGTGATATTGCACTAGAAGAGTTGAATTTGGGAAGATTATGAGTGAACATGATGTTAGAATGGATGTAGGAATCATTGGAGAGGCTTTGGAGGGAGTTTTGTGTCAAACTCTAGGTCCATTAAACAGACCTTCTCAAGTCTAGAAAGGCACCCAGACCACTCCATGTCCGTAAAACGGACCTTCTCGAGCCTGGAAAGCACCCTCAAGCCCGTCTATGTCCTTTAGGCGGAGGTGTATGTCCATTTAATGAACATACATTGTACACTTTTGGAAATTTATTTTGTTGGCTCTAAATGGCAAAATATCGCCCTCTTGCAAAAAGTCTAAGAATGAACTCAATTGGATATCTCTAGTGAAAGTTATGCCAATTGTCCCAAAATAGTTACAATATAGTCGAGGACATAAACATGCTTGATTCTTTTGGCCATAACTTCATCATCTGACCTCTAAATGAAGTAATTCTTAAAGCAATAGATTCCTAACACATTTTTTTGTCCCTCCATAAAAATTGGTAGTTCTTGGTGTTGATTTTAGAAATATTGATGGAAAGAAAGTGAGGGATCGATTGGAAGAGCATAATTCATACCTTGGTTTTTTAAGCATATATTGAACTATAGAGCTTCGAATGAGATGGTTCTTGTTTCAAAATAAACTAGAGACATAGGGCTGAATTTTTTTTTTGAAGAAATAGAGTTCTAATTTAGTCTCTAATAATTTCAATTTCTGGATGGAAGTCGAGCACAGAATACTGTTTCAGTATAAGAACAGTCTGAAAATGGGGCCTAACATATGTTACGGTATCAGAGACTCACGTTCCATGACTCTGATGTTAGGCTCTGAAAACAGGTTCCAACAGTTGTGGTATCAGAGTGAGAGTTGGATTCTAGAAACGGAGTTCAACATATATGGCATCAGAGCAAGAGTTGGATTCCGGAAACGGGGTCCAACATTTCAAGTTCACAATAATTCATGTTATAATATGATACACATCTTTTCACCAATAATCATGTAGCATCACATAAAACTTTATTCACTTATTCCACATTTCACATTCAAAGTCAAACAGTTCATTTCGATCATTTAAAACATACATATCAATTATAAATGCAATACACATGACCGAGTGCCTTTTTACTGGCCCATATCCCTTGTGGATACCGGGCTTGTTTTAGATATTGTCCCGTATCCCTTAATGGATACCGGGTACATTAACAACTGAGCTAGAGGCTCTTACCACATTTTGAGCTTTAAGCTCTTTTTCGGTGGCTACTCCGGTCATAACAACCTTTATGTTGTCATACATTCATGTAATGAATTGCATCACATTCACTTATTTTCAATCAGTCACTTGATTTGAATTTCACATTCACATTCACATTTATCATTGGACCTTGGTCTGGCATTCCACAATAATGTTGAGTATCACTTATTTCGTCAAATTCACAAATAAGGAGCACTTCCAATATATTATTCATGCATCAAACGCCTCAAACATTCAATGTCTGAAATCAACATAGGCACATTCACATAATAATTCATTAAAATTTAAAACAAACAATTAATTAAGGGAGACCATCTAGGTCACTTACAGTTTGCTCCAGATAGCTATTGCCTCAAAGTTCCAACAACGTCTAGAAGTTGTCGCTTTAATTGTTGTTCTATATCATGTAACACACATTTACACACATCACAACTTTGCAGAATTATATAAGTACTCATTTATGCACAAATGTGTATATGGATTATGTACAATGCATGCTCAATGACAATCTTAGGTATATTTCCTTTATTTTCATCTCATGATCATTCATACTTCAAAACTCATATATGTCTAATTTGAACTTGATTTACACCTCAATAATACAAACTTATTCCAAGTTCATCACTCAATCATACACTAAGGTTCATGGCTCAACACATTTGATTCTTATAACATCATCAATCAATCATTTACCAATCCTTTCCTAATGAATTCAGATGACCATGAAATTTTGTGGAGAGGAAGGACAATGTGTGAGCAGTTTGTGGTTCAAATTTCAAGTCAATCGGAGGTGAGAAGAAGTTATAGTCAAAAGAGTGAAGGGTGTTTAAAACTATTAAAAAGAATTGCATCTTCACTATCACGATTGTGCTTGTGCACGATATGCACTTCTTTTTTATTCCTCTCTGTCACAATCGTTCTTGTGTATGCTACCCAACGTTTCCTCTTTGTCATGAACGTGCTTGTGCACGATGGCTTTTCTCAAAACAGATTTTTGGGTCAATTTTGCATGGCCATTTTGACAATGAAAAAGAAGTATTCATATGATTTAAGTTTCTAATGACACCAATTTGATGCAGTTTAGTTTAGTATTCTGCAAGTTAAACCTAAAATACTATAGACTATTCCCAAATGGCGAGAACACATTGTACTCAACTTCAAGACAAATTTTGAAACCTTTAAAGACCGAATTCCAATTCAATGATTTCATAACAAATATAGACATCTGTCTCTAGTTCAATCTAAACTTAAAATCATCTCATTTGGATATGTACATATCAAGATATGGATAAAATACAGATGCATGTTCAGTCAAAACACTCCATCTAACATATTCTAGCACACTTCATCACCATTTTCATTCTAGTTCATCTCTTTTTCTTAGTCTATCATTTCTAGCTCATGTCTTCATTATTTCCTCTTCATTCACACTTCTATTTTGTCTCAATTTCATTCATAAACAAATCTTATTCTATGTTTGATCATAATACCAAAAATAGAACATCTACATTCATATATATTCATCACTAAATTTCTGCACATGCTCAACTCTAATCTCACATTCATTTCACTTCTAACTATGACCTTATTTTATCTGATTTTAAAACACCATAGTACATAACTCTAAACTCATGTTAGTTCATCTCCAAAACACCCAAAGAAATCCACGTTAATAAACATTGAAAACAGAACATGAAACATCCATTTACCTATCAATTTTTTCTGCCCTACACCATTTTCAATGATCTTTCTATTTCAAACTCATATCTACAACAACTTATGAAATATAAATCATCATAAACACAAAAACTAGACACCAATGTGTTCATTTCTTTACCCTCATTCCAACACATATAAAACACCATTTTATGAACATTTAACCTCTAACTATCATTATAAATGTTTCAGTCATCAAATCATGAAGAACTATATAATACTTACTTGGTAAAACTCAAACTCTTCAAAATCACGTGAACCCTAGCATTTTATGGCTCACATGATCATCAACATTTAAGGGTGGTAGGTTGGCTCTTTTTGTAGCCAATGAAGAAGACAACAAAATGATAGTAGCAAAGAAGGGTGAAAGCAAGGCTTACATTGATAGGGTGAAAAGAGAGGTTCGTAGTTGAAGAAGATTGAAGAAGATGAGAAGAGATATTAATAAGAGATGAAGTAATTAATAACATGAAAGACCAATTAAAGAGAAGATAGTCCTTCACTTGGGAGAGTTTCGTGGGTTAAGGCATGGGGTGCGGCAGGTGACACTTGTCACTTGTCACATGTCACTTTCTTAAAGTCTCTCCTTGGTCTTTTATTTGACTAATCAATTTGTCTTCAATTTTTACTCCAATTATCTCCCAATTTTCAATAACATATGTCATTAAATCCCAATGTCGTTTATAAAAGTTTTCTCTGCCATTTGACTCTTATTTCTACTACAACTTATCAATTGTCTTGCCACTTGGTATTTTTTCTAGTCCAAAAATACTCATAAATTCAGAAAATATTCCAAATTCCACCAAAAATTCTAAATCAATAATTATACTCTCCAAATCAATTTTCAATACATAAAATACACAATTCTCAATATAATCACATTTATAAATCAATTGTACCCAAAAAATTGTCAATGAATAAATGTACAATCATTTTAATGTGTGCAATAATTAATATTCACATGTGTGTGTATGTTATATTATGCATGAGTATGAAATGTACTTTCTAACTTCTTAGTAATCTATCATGTACACTATTCTAGGGATCTAACCCTTAGCATGGGATAACGGGATGTTACAACACCATTGTAATTACATATCTTGAAGAATCTTCATTGTTTTTCCCCCCTAATTATGCCACTTTCTTCAATTTCACAATTGGTATAGTATATTGACAAACTCATTTACTCATATACATTTTCATATCAATTGGATGAGTTTTTGTCACTAAAATTGGTATTTATGGTTTATTTGATTACTATTTGAATTATTGTGCCTTACATTTAATTTGGGTTTATAGGAGCGAAAATTGTCGTATTTTGGTTTAAATATGATAAATTAATTTTTGGACAATTTATGCTACATTATTTGTAATTTTTTATTGTAGATTATTTGAAGAAAATAAAGCTAAAAAATTTAAGAAGTAGTGATCAAGACATTGAAGAAATAGAAGACAAAATGTGAGGCATGCATGTGCTAAAGGGAGCTAATTAATTTGTCACATCATGAAATGTGAAGTGGGAGACAAGTGAAGAGAGGTAGGCATTGTGTGGTCTGTTGAACAAAGTAAAAGAGCTAGCTACAAGAAGGGAACTAGTATGAGTGCGTGGACCAAGAGTGGAGGAATTAGTAGGCAAAGAAGGAGACAAAAGGAAGTGGCTTGTAGATAATGGGGTGTGGACCAAAGAGGAATAAAGATATAATGGTGGTCGGTGCTACGTGAGCTGGATGTTTGTTGACTAGTGGGCTGTCAAAGAAGAGACGTCTGGAAAAGTGGCTGGAGTGGTGTGCGTTGGAGAGCAACTTAAATTATCAGATCAAGTTATAGACAAAGGGGAAAAAAACGAGAGTGTTGTGGGCTACTTTGACAGTGTGTGTGTAGGGAGGAATAAAATATATGACAAGTCAAAAGAGAAAGCTAGTAGGTGGTTTGCGTTGTAGTAAAAAGAAGAAACAACAAAAAAGAATTAAGCTGGCAGTGGGGAGTTAACGAGAGTGGCAGCTGGTGAGTGTGTGGGTTGTCTTTGGAGTGAGCTGTGTGTGAGAGTGAAGGTGTTTGCGACAGTCTTGGAGAAAAATAAAAGAAGAGCTGGCTTGTGTATGCTTGTGAGTGATGTTAGCTGGTTGTTTGGTTGCTAGAAAAAGCAAATAAAAAGAAGATAATGTGCTTGTGCTGGAGGGTCTTTTGTTGTGTTGTCTTTGGAGTGGCTTTGAAACGAAAAAAAAGGCAGCAGTGGCATAGAGTTTTTGTGTGGTTTTTGAGCGGTCAAATAGTGAAGTGCGTTGATGTGTGGCGTGGCCTTGAGAGTAGGGGTTTTTGAACGAAAATAAGGTGGCATTGTGAGGGTGCTGCGTGGTTTTTCATGTGTGGTCTTGGAGCTTAATGGGAGATCACGAAGGCAGCAGGGGCATGCATAGAGGGCTGGACATTGTCGAGAAGAGAGGGCTGTTGGACGTGAGTTGCTGGAAAAAAAAAGAAAATAATAAGGGAACAACTGTTGAAGAGGGGCTTTAGAACGAAAATAGGCAGCAGGGGTGTAGAGGTTTTTTGCTTGGTTTTTGAGTTAGTTGTTGGAGAATAAAAAGAAAACTTTGGAAGTAGCTGGTGACGTTGGAGCTGTGAGTTTTGCTAAATTTATGCGTTGGTTTTGCATGCTAGTGGAGACGTTGTTGGCTTGGAGTAGCATGGAGAAAAATCAGAAGAGTTGGTGTTGTGAAGTGCAAGGGCTGTGTTGTTGTGCTGTTTGAGTGAGCTGTGCTGGTGGAGTTGAAAAGTAAAACGTTGAAGTTGTGTAGTTTAAGCATGGATCTAAGAGCTGGACGTGTGGCATATGGAGTGTGCGTTGGCTGGAAAAATTGAAGAGAAGAAGTGATTTGCTTGGGCTGGTTTGGATCTAAAAACTAGAGCAAAATAAGTTGTCAATTCAAGAAATAGAATGAGGCGTGGGCTGTTTTGTCTGGGTTTGTGGAGCTAAACAAAAACGAGGAAAACACGCGTGAAAAACAATCTATCATGGCTGGCCATCGGAGCTCATTTTTCACAGCATCTCAAATGAATTGTCGTGGCTAATTTATCTTAATCATTCGGTTCAATGGCAAAGGCAGGAGCTTGGCGTTTTTATAGGAGAGTTTAAACTGCAATTATTTTCTGTCCATTTAATTATTTAGTAATTCATAGATCTTACTATTTAATTATTTGGACTTGCGTTTTGATTATATTTTTGGATTGGAATATTTTGTGACTGGATTATTGTTTGGCAATTGATATTGTGTTGATTTCGGATTTAATTTCATTACTTTGTTTTGGGTCAAAACTTTGTATTGAGATTTTAGCG
>JANVCL010000008.1:26445488-26457453 GCA_026546855.1 Erythroxylum incrassatum
ATATATAAATTTAAGAATAATAAGAATAACTTACTAATAATAAAAAGAATAATAATATAAATAATAATAAATAAATAGATAAAATTAATAATAATAAGAATCAATTAATTATATTTAATAAATATAACAATATATAAAACTAAGAATAATAAGAATGAGTTCGCTAAGTTAACAGACAAAGCTTCCAAAAGCTTTGGAAAAGACGGCGGCTGTGGGTGAGACCCACAGCCGTCTGTAGCTTTAATTACACAGGCGTCAAATTTGTTACGAAAACGACGTTGTTTGGACACTCGACAGAATAAGACAGGGTTACCTTAGATAGACGATCCGAACTCAAGGCTTCGTGGGAGGCAATAGACACAAAGTAATGAATTCATAAAAAATGTTAGGTTATATTATGGCTGTTCCTTTTTTAGTTTCAATGTAAATAGTTGATATCGTGTTTAAGGACAAGAAGGAGAAAAAAGTCTCGAAGCACGAAGTAGTGCCAATAATAAAAATGAAAACTGAAGAATCATTCTCGAGACATGAAAATATACTAACGACGAGCGTAACTATAATTGAAGATGTCCCAGTGGTACCGATGATGACGTTGAATCGTGAAGATATATAAACAAGTTCATAAAGATTTGTATTGACATAGAATTTTATTTCTGGAATTAAGTTCATAAAAATAACTTATACATGATTTTCAGACACAATGTTTGATACCATGTAATCTCAAAGAAAAGGGCATAAGCACACATAAAATTCATCTATGACGCTCGAAAACGTCTCTGAACGATGGCAGAGGAGCTTGTTAGGGATGATTGGAATTTAGTAACTAAATCTCAGAAAATTTAGCAACTTATTGACTGAATTGTATGAGCAACCACCTTTACTCGTAGAAATTGTCACCTTTTCCTGGAAATGCTTTGCCGTTGACCTCATTTCATGCCCCTTCTCACTTTCCATTAGTGTTCTAATAGCTCCCTCTATTTCATGACGGTCAAACATGTCTTCTAACTGCAATCCTATTCCCCATTCATGACTTAGATACCTTGCATTCACCCTCTGATCACCGAAACACGGTTTGCATATCAGTGGAACTCCTTCAGATATGCTTTCCAAAATTGAATTCCAGCCACAGTGGCTGAAAAACCCTCCAACTGCTGGATGAGCCAACACTTTCCTTTGAGCTGTCCATTTCACAATGCAACTTCTTCGTCCTACAGTCTCCACTAAACCTTCAGGCAGCTTCTCAATCCACTCGGAACCAAGTACAGAGCCAGGCCTAACTGCCCACAAGAATGGCTTCTCGCTGTTGGCAAGACCCCAGGCCAATTCAGCCAACTCCTTCTCACCTGCAGAAGCTAGACTTCCCAAACTTACGTACAGAACTGAATTTTTACTTTGCTTGTCAAGCCATTTGATGCTGTTACTATCCTCTTTTAGGAGACTGCTTGAGGACGACGGAGCAAATTTGTGCATGGGGCCAACCGCGAAAATTGGGACCAAAGATTGATGTTGTAATTGTGTTATTAATGTTTCTTCAAGGCAATATGTGGTATTCCAAACGATAGCTGAAGATGTTCGGGTATCACATGCATTAGCTATTAGCTGCAAGAAATTATCGGGTGTTCCGAACTTTGAAACTGGTAGATCCTTGTATCTCAGTGGATGAAGATTGGGCACCGGCTCCTGCAACATATTGTCTGTAATTTTGTGGATCAGAAACTACATATCTCAAGAAATTGTAATACTTTTGTAAGTAACTCATTCGTTGCCGAGAAGCCAAAAGACGAAATACTGATAGTAAATAAAGAATTTCTCACAGGGCAAATTATGATGCAGAAATTAGATGTTTTCACACTGAAGTGGCAAGTTCAGAAATATTTTGTCCTAATCAGTCACCACGTTCACGCAATTTAAGTTCATAATCCTACAACTGCTTATTGATTCTATAAATAGTCATGTAATATTTTATTTTATATAAAAAAGTAAACAATAAAATTTATGTTACAGCAATACTCTTCCTTGATAATTTGTGGGTGAGTCTTTGTGTGCCCACTATTTTCCCAACACTCTCATCATAAATGTGAATGTAAGGACATGGTAACATAAGTTAAGAAGATAACCATCCTGATCATGAGATTTGCTACTGCAGGAGTAGGAGAGCCCGTTTGTAAGAGTTGGAATGCTTAGGTCTGGGAGAAAATTAAGAGTATGTTTCGTCATAAATCTGAATTTGAGGGACAAGGAGTAACATTAGATTGTTTTGAAGCTAACGATCTTTTTCCAGCAGTGAAAATAAGCATGTACTCGTTCATAAGAATGCTATGGAATAATGGAAATGAATCAACAAATGAAATGTTCTGCTTGGGTGACAATAACAGAAGCAATATAGATGAAATTCAGCCTAGTACCTTGCGAAGGGATGTAACCTTCTTCCTTGAGTTGTAGGATCGCTGCACGAGAAATCAGTGTTGCAGCACTAGTGGTGCGCAATATGATACTTGGAAGCTTTAGGTGAGAGGCAACAATTTGAGAGAAGTACATGAGCTCGTCATATATACTGCAGCTGATCCTAGTCTGACCTTCGGAATTTTGTTCCTCCTTCATCCCAGACAAAAATTTCCTTAGGAGTATTTCGCAGTTTCGGTTAAGTGAGGAAATAACAACCACCAAATTGCCAGAACCAAGATCGTCATCGGTTAGTCCATCATCTATTGATTCGAAGTTGATATCAGGGTGGCTAGAGGGATCAGGTGAGTTGAATATGGTGTGAACTACAGTGATGGGGAAGCCCTTAGTGTGAAGAATAGTGCCCAGCTGAAGCATTGGGGTGATATGGCCTTGAAATGGACATGGCACCAACACAACTCGACAATTGCTCTGGTCTTGCATCTAGTTGTCCCTCCTCTAGCTGTCAATGTATCCGATTCTCACAGATCTGTAGCTTGCCTTTCATACCTCGTTTCAGATAAATGAACTGCGAACGTAATCTGCACGACTGCACACGGATATAAAGAGGTGGCAACTGGGTCATGACCAAGAGAAACAGAATTGGAACCAAACAGAGAATATCATTAAAAAAAAACCACGAAGAGAAAGTTTACAAAGCTTCTGAACCGTTAAACAGCTAAGAAGAATCATATCAAACTAAGACATCACCGATCACTCAACAAAAATAGATGTAAACATTTAAAATACTCTTCCAGGTGCAGCAGGTAACTATTGTAAATATACGGAAACCACTCCTTGACAGTAAGGCGAATCATACACACTAGCATCAACCATTTCTCACCAATTTTCACATCATTCAAGTATAATATTGTTGGAATCCAACCGTGTTCGAATCACAGGCGCAGCAAAAAATAAATTTTTTTACGGATCCCGATAATTAAATAAACTTGAATAAAACACAAATCGATTTAGAAATCATATCTTATTCGCTTTCTGTTGAAAAATCTTTGAAACTATTTCTGATTGATCAATCATGAGTTGTTCAGCCTCTGACGATATCCACAGAGCAATTTTCAAGCTACTTTGAGAGAAAGAAGACAAAAAGTACTAGCTTCTAAAAGCCTCTTCTCTTTAAATAGAAAAATCATAACAGTCTTTCATTAAAATTAAATATCTTTAATTATAAATAAAATCAAATTCTAATTATAATTAGATAAAATCAAATATCTCATATTTGATCCCAAAGTTTCTTAAACTTTATAATTAAGTCCAACTTAAGTAAATTGATTTTTCTTTCACAAATTGCTCTTTGATATGTGACTCATTAGGTTCATAATAAATTGACAATGATTATAAATTCTAATTCTAATTCACAATTAGAATTAGCTAAATTAAAACCCCTTTTAATTTATCTTTAATTCTCAAATTAAATAATTCATAATCATAAATCATGATTAACATCTAGGAACATGTCATAATTACCCAAATATCAGGAATGTCAAAGTGATTGACTTAACATGTCCATGCATGGCTATAACGTATAACTTAATCCTTTCGTCATTCAATATTCTAATTGGACAGAGTATGGATACAGTGTCTACTCTTATCATCTAATCATTTTCTTTATTGCTAATTAGTAATTGATTTATAATTAAAATTTGAAAATTGCTTTTCAAATATCAATTCACTCTAGGCAGAGAATTCCATAAATTATTACTAATCAAGAACAGTAGAATATTCTCTCTAATTACTTTAGAGCGACGAATCCTATATTGACTTACTCAACTATCTACATTTGATTCGTACCGTATCCAATTACTACCGATTGAATTATCCTAGGACGATTCATAAGTAACATCAAAACATAGTAATTATCATAGTAGATACCTTGGTAATCTCAAGTCTGAGGATCAGTTATACAACTATCATTATGAGATAATTCATAGACACATAAGTAATATTCCATTCGGAATTCTCATAATCGGGTCAGTTTAGTGACTTATTCTCTAATAATCACCCACACATTAGTTTAAGTATCTCTAAACTTTTATTTATGAGATCAATTACTTTCTTCATTAAAAAAACGTAATGTGTGCTAGTTTTACCGTTTTAAAAATATCCTGTCTTGATGAAAGTACAACTAGAAACATTTAGGAATAACACTTAAGTATAAATTGAATCTCATAATTATGATTTCATCATAATTTCAGTTGCACAGTAATTATTCCAAAGATTTTACCTTTAGTATTAAAACATAAAATATCAATTAAATTAATGCATAGATAAATAAAGCATTTTCAATAATTTAAAATAATGTTATACATTAATTTGCATCCGATTGATTGACTGCAAAGGCATAAACTAACAATAGAAACTAAACTAATGCAACACAAGAAACCACCATCATAAAACTTCAAGAAATGGAACATGAAGAAATAAAGTAGGAGAGGCAGCCCTTCCAATGTGTTGACAACAAAGTGGAAGTTGGAACAATCTTACGAGAATAACGCTTAAACGTTGAAATTAGGCCATATCATTAGTTGTGTTCTTTCGGACAAGAAGGACATCTTTGTTTTGCTCTGATTGTTTTGATCCCACCCGTTGAAGATCACCAAGAGCAGTAGATGACAACTGCATCCGTAGATGTAGCTTTTATTTCTTGTTAGATTTGCAATTCTTTTAATGAGAATCGGAATCTTGTTAGTATAAGTCGAAATGTATTCAAGTTTAATTTGTTTTCACGTTTATCAGACAACTACTTCACTATTATCTCTGTCTCAATTTACCTCTTAAGTTATTTTATTAATCTTTTGAAAAATATTTAATTTCAATGATTGAACTAATAAATTTTGTTTTTAATAACAAACAGTATTTATCCTTTTGTATTAAATATAATAAAATCATAAGTTACTCTTTATTAATCCTTTTTTTATAATAAACATATATTTTATAAGAGAGTTGACACATATATAACAAAGATTAAAGATTGAACTATACGGATACAACGTAAAGTAATGAATTGTTAACTGATTATACTTTTCGCTACAAATGATTTAATTTGTATTAATATAACATATTAAGAAATTACCTATTTTTAGAATCGTAATCGCATCATTAGGTAAGACCGTAAAAGATTTGGTGGAGTTTAAGAAAATGAGATTTTTTTAAAATTAAGAAATGTTTTAAACTTTTACCTAAAATTTAAATTTATAATAAAATATAATTAAAAATTTTAGATTTTGTAATGCTTCAATCTTAGTTTAAATAGTAGTTATTTCACATTAGTTAACTAGTCTTCTCTATTAAGAATTATATTATTTTATTATATCAATGAACTATTTTGGATAAATGTGTAACATTTTAAAAAAGGACAATAACTAATAAAAAGACACTGCACAATTTCACGCAATAATTAACAATACCCACAATAATAATGATAATTCATAGAGATTCATCTTCTTAAAAGAATGCAATAAAAGAGTGTCGCGGACGACATAAACATAGTACGTCGACACATTAATGTTGGAGGAAAGGCTCGAGTTTCCAATGGGTCTAGTTTAGATGAGACAAGAAAGCGATCAGTCCTAGTAATAAATTGGCAAGCTCATATGACATAGGAGCTATAGTTTTTTGCCACTGTAGTTTGGTCTAAATTATGATTAATAAGCGTAAGTCAACGCATCTTAGACTATAATATGTTCATAAAATTTTATTTTGTACGTACTAAAAAAACCATAATGATAATGTTCGATCCAATAATTAATTTAGATTTGTTCTAACAATGACACATGCTTCGCAACTCTGTCAGGTGACAAAGTCGTACAGCTCCTACTGGACCTCACCCTCGCCAAGAGAGTCACATCGATTGGAGCAAACCTCCTACTAATTGGATCAAGTTCAATATTAATGGAGCCTTTAAACAGTCCTCGTCTACAGTCACCGCAGGTGGCCTTCTTCAGGATAGTGCAGGACCTGGCTGGGTGGATTCTCGCAAGATATTGGCTTGTGCTCATCTTTGGCCGCGAAACTCTGAGATGTTTATATTGAGTTGACATTAGCGTGGAATTTGGGCCATTGGCGAATTGAACTTGAAGTAGATTCTCAAGCAGTGTTCGATATCCTCTCATCCTCCGGCCGCCGATTCAGGACTCTTAATCCCATTGTCCGGAGCATTCATCAGTTGTTCATCAGGAACTGGAATGTTGTTCATTGACGTGTTTATCGAGAGAGCAACAAATGCTCCGACTGGCTAGCAAACTATGCCGGTCATTTTGATATAGGTGTCACACATTTTCCTACCTCACCCATTAGGTGCTATCTTCTCTTATTAGAAGATTTGTCGGGAATTTGTTTTCTTAGAGTAGTTGTGTAATTGTTCTGTTCGTCTTCCTTAAAAAATGACTCATGCCTAATTTTTAAAATTAAAAATAAAAAATATTTTTTAATTGAATTCAAACCTTGGTAATCTAAGTTTAGACCTACCCGAGCTCAACTTTTCAAATCAAAATAATAGTTAAATCTTGAGCTGACCTATTTAGGCTTAATCTATGAGTCAATCTATTGAAAATATTTAGCCTCTATTTAGTTGGGCTTATATCAGTAAAACTTTTGTTAATAATGCTTTTTTCTGTATATATTTTCTAAGAAGAACTTTTATAAGAAGCCAGTTGAATGTTTGGTTGGCATTTAAAAAAGATTTTTTTTAAAGAAATTCATACAGTAGACTATTTGATAACATAAAAATAAAAAGTACTTTTAATTTTAAATATATATTATTTTGTAATAAAAATTATTTATGCATATAAATATGCAAAGTATAGTATAATTTAAAATCATATAAAATATAAATAAAAATATATCTAACAAATTTTTTTAAAGAAAATGGGTTTGGAAAATAAATGTGAAAGTGAGTTTGTAGGTATTGTGATAATTATGTATAAAACATAAAGATAAAATAAACTAAAAAATAGACTCATTAATTGATCTGAAAAATTTACCCGAAAAGGCCATTTTGAACTTTTTAAAAGCTGTACTTTAAGTGAAAAAAGTCATATCTATTGAAGATTTACTTTTTTATTTTACAATAAAACACTAGTTTTTCTTTAAAAAGAACTTATGGTAGAAAAAATTAGTTACTAACCTCTCAAAATCCATCCAAAAAGTCCCTTAAACTTAAACCCATAAGCTATCCATTACTATCCTAAATAAAACGGTACGGAATCGTCTGTACTGTTTACCTGTGCCACAAATTTCAGCCACAAGTTTGATAAATTTATTAGAACACACTATGGATGAAAATTTATGGCATAGAAACAGGGTAAAGGTTAAAAGTAACAGTGGATCTGATCCGAAACAAAATATATGTAACATCGTATCTGTTATTATGTGCTTTCAACTAGTGAAAGTCCTAAACGGTTCTTTTGTTTTCGATAGACAAGAACAAGTTGATTGTTGCTAAGATGGCGTGTCGTTCGCATCTTTCGATCCTCGACTCCTACCGTAAGAGAATTGTACACTTGCGTTTTTATTAATATTTTATAATATCTTTTTCTTTTGCTATCTTAATTTACACCATACCACGCCTGCAGGTCCAACGATGGAAGGAACAGACTCTAAAAAGAGCACAGCTAACTGCTCTTGAGGTCCCTTTTGGTCTCTGCTTGTGCTTGGTAAGGAGTGTAGTTTGAGTTTGGCAAGAGTGTGATTGGTGAAAATTTACTTTGAGAAGATGCAGAGAATAGTTGGGGTGGTGACAAGATTTTTATCGAATTCTTCCGTTGTGAGGAAGGAGGCAACGCGACTTGCTTCTTCCTCATCTTCTTTCCTCTTCGATGATACCCAGTTGCAGGTTTCTATTTTCGCTCCTTTATGGTGCTATGAGAAGAGAACTTCTTGTTAAAGTTAATTTTTTTCTTTTTGTTTGCAGTTTAAAGAGAGTGTTAATCAGTTCTCACAAGAGAACATAGCGCCACATGCGTCGAATATTGATCACACGAATTATTTCCCCAAGGTAGGAAAATTTCAACTTCTGTTTTAACTGATGGCATTGCTTGTTATTGGGTTTTCTGTGGAAATTTGAATTGGTGTTGTGATTTGCATGCTGCCGGGTTCAGGAAGTTAACTTGTGGAAACTCATGGGAGGCTTCAATCTCCTTGGAATTACTGCACCAGGTTTCTACTCTGTTTTTTTTGTAATGTTTTTCCTTTGAGTATTGTGATGCTTTAGTTTTTTGGGGCCTAATTCAGTATCTTGGCAGAGGAATATGGAGGGCTTGGTCTTGGATACCTGTATCATTGTATAGCTATGGAGGAAATTAGTCGTGCATCTGCATCTGTTGCTCTTTCATATGGTGCCCATTCTAACCTGTGCGTCAATCAGCTGGTAAGAAGCATGTTTGTCTTAAGGATTCTAACGGTATGTGTACTGTGGACTGAAGGTGCTTAATTTAATTGTATCTTTTAGGTGAGGAATGGAAGTCCAGCGCAGAAACAGAAGTACTTGCCTAAGGTTCTACTTCCAAGACTTTGACATCATCTTCCCTATATGAGACATTCCTGCTGAATTAGTTTAGTTCTTGGAATTTGAATGTTCCTCAATATGTCATTAATCTATGAGATGATCATTAGGATGCTGTTGTATGGAACATAATGGACGCTTGTGATATATATGTCAAACCTCAATTACCTTCCTTTGGTCTTAAAAGTATATGAAAAATATCAATATCTGCGTCCTCTTCCTCTTCCTCTTCCTCTTCCTCTTCCTCTTCCTTTTGATACAAAGATGAGGAATGTGGCACCATTGTTAAGTTTAAGTAATAATTTAATCTTTTTTGTGAAGCTCATCAGTGGAGAGCATGTCGGAGCCCTTGCAATGAGTGAACCGAATGGTAAGCTATATGATCTTTTAGATGCTTATTTGGCATTGACAAACATGGTTGGAAGTGAGAGATCTACCATTTTACTCAACTTGCTGATTGATGTCCCTGTATCTTTCAGCTGGGTCCGATGTTGTTAGCATGAAGTGCAAAGCAGATCGTGTAGAAGGAGGCTATGTTCTAAATGGAAACAAAATGTGGTGCACCAATGGTCCAGTTGCTCAAACATTGGTAACTTTGCCAAACCTCTATGTCCTGCACTTCCAACAGAATGAACCTGCTTTATGATCTCTTTTTGGACTTTTAAACTTAACCCGTGTTCGTTCCAATCAGTTTTTCCAGCCCCATAGCAGTGAATGTAAAAGTGGAGTGTAAGCTGAAAGAGGAAATTCCATGATTCATACAGTATTAAAGCTTAATATCTAAAGTTTTTCCCTTAACTGTTGAATCCCTCAAGTTCTTAATCCTTAATATGAGGACCTTTGTAATGCAACTAGGAGTACTGGAAAAAAAGAATGTGCAAACTTGTTGAAACTAGTACGATGTTACATTCAGATAGATTTTTCTTTCAAGTGTGTTTTAAGTAGAGTCTTATGCTGCTTGAAATTATTTCTTCTGAAGTTCCTGATTATGCTGTAAATGTCCACAGAGTGGTTAGAATAACATCTGGACTCTCTGAATTTTTTACACCAAGCATGATCAATAGATATTGTTTGTCTATTGATATGATTTTGGTTTATCTATTGTGCTGAAAAATGATAAGGAGAAATTTGGCAGATTGTTTATGCAAAAAGCGGATGCAAAAGCTAGCTCAAAAGACATCACAGCATTCATCATCGAAAAGGGAATGCCAGGGTACTTAACAAAATAATTGATTTTAGTTCATTCAAGTGGCAAAATCACAAAATTTATAATAATAATTACTAATAATAACAACAATAATTAATAATAATATTTTTATTAATTATAATAAGATAATTAATTTTGTATAATAAATTTCATAATAAAAATAATAACAATAACAAATACTAATCATAATAGGTACAAAATTTAATAATAATAATAATAATAATAATAATAATAATAATAATAATAATAATATCAATAACAACAATAATCACACAACTGAAATTTTATTAGAGTTACAAGTTAATAATAACAAATTCATCCTACCAAATAAATCTTAATAATAATAACAATAATAATTAATCACAATAATAATATTACTTATAATAACATAACTAATTTTGTATAACATATATCTTACTATTTGTTAAGAACATTAACACATAGTTGTCATAATAGGTATGAAATTTATAATAATAATAATAATAACAATAAGAATAATAATAATAATAATAGAAGTTACAAGTGGATAATAGCATAATTAAATATTGAAATGTAAATATTTATACATTGACAAAATAATAAATGAATTACATCAACTCTTCTTATTATACTACAAGGAAATTTTTGTCATTAACACTAGTTTTTGTTCTGTCCCCTGCAACCAAACACATTTCTGTCCTTAGGATAAAGACAATTTTCTCTGTCCTGTCCACTGCAACCAAACATCTCACTGTCTTCAATTCTTGTTCTGTTCTGTCCTCTTCTGTCCCGTCTTGTCCTGTCTTTACCTGTTGAAGATGCTAATCATACGCAGGGTTAATGTGTGCTCAAATGGACAGACCATGGCTAATGGAGTTGGCATGGGAAAGCATTGGATGAACCATTGTGTTGTTGGCTTGGATGACTCATCATCAACAGAAGAGATGAGGAAAGCTTGAAGGATGTGGCAGATAAGAACACAATGGAGGAACACAACTCTAAGAGATAAAGATCATATGGAAGGATCATTTGAAGATAGAGGAGATCTTCGTGGATATAGATAATCATTCCTAGATAGTGTAATCTTTTATCTTGTTATTGTGATGTCGCTTCCTATTAGATAGAGTCTGGTTGGGTCGGTCATGCTGGGCCTAGGCCCAGATGTAGAACCGCATGAAGGCCGATCAGCCCATTTACAAACAATGACCTAAACCTAGCTGGAATTTCTTATATAAGGTATTACCTCACTGTGAAACAGGTACGATATTAGAACCCTGATTTTCTCTATTCTTAGCCACCAAAAGACTAACTTGAGTGTCGGAGGGGCCTGCCAGCAATCAACCCTCGGCGTGCCTTTTGTTGTTTTGCAAGTGTTCTTTAGCTAAAGTCAGTCAAAATCATGGATCCAGGCAACAACATCCAGCCCCATCAAAATCAGACAGAACCAGTTGGCGCCCACCGTGGGGCCCGACATCAGGGCACCACGTCCAGAAACACTCAGATCAGTTAGGCGACAGCAGCCAATCCTGATGTAGTCGCCGTCGCGACACTTGCGCTACAACGGATGGGTTTGCAGTTACCTGTCATTCTCCCACCAACACATCACGATTCCCACACACAATCTTCCCACCCGAATGATCAACTGCAACCTCAAAACCAGGATCAAGAAGAACAGAGTGTAGCCCTGGAAGACAATGCCAAAACCAATTCGCATCCTAATTCCCAGCACCCCCTAGGCGTAAATCCTCATGCATCGCAACAAACCTCCCTCACCCGAAGACAGATAGAGGAAGCGGCTGATCTATTGGTTCGCCAAA
>JANVCL010000008.1:26559378-26577002 GCA_026546855.1 Erythroxylum incrassatum
AGTCATTGGAAACTTGAGACAATATAGAATAGCTTTCCAGAAGGAAGTGTTGCCTAATTTTGTCATTTACCCTACCAAATTAATTATGCAAAGTTGACCCGAAATCATATGGGTAGAAAATCTAAAGTGGTCACTTAGGTTATGAAATTGATTTCACATTGTTTTATTTTGGTCCAAATAATAAGCACCAAATATTATTAATGAGCGCTTTGATATCTGATCAGTTTGAAGATGAAAATTACAATAAAATACCCAGAATTTGTCATGAACATGCATTATACATTTTCAATATACATTAATGAATTCTTAATCATGCACAATAATGATTTGTTTATGTGTTAAATGTTATAGAGGAACGCATAGAACGACCACTTCCAGATATTGTCAAGACTTCAAGGCAATAAGCAAACGAGAGCAATTGTAAATAATTTAGACGGTAACTTTTATAAGTAACCTAAGATGGTCTTACCTTGATTTATCTTGCTTATTACTGAATACAAATTGATATTGATGAATGTGTACTGATTCCGGACATGAAGGTCTGAGGTATTGATTGATACATACGATATTTAAGTGTTATTTGCCTTACTTTGTTATGCTTGTTGAATTTGATTTATGCTGATTGTATTCGGGCAATGATTGTTCGAGGCGTTTAATGCATGTTTATATCTTGGAAGTGCTACTTGCATGTAAATATGATTGACTACTTGCTTTGCACATGAAATGTCTAAAATGACCTTGTTTTGTTTTAAAACTGTTGAGTCCTAGTTGTAGGTAAATAGGCATGCCTAGAAGCGTCTGTAGCTACTTTTGTGACACTTCGGTGTCTTTTGTTATTGACACTTCGGTGTCGAGACTTCGGTCTCTTCTGTGACACTTTGGTGTCAAGACTTCGGTCTCTTCTGTATAAGTCCCATTACTCGCTTCTGTAAATAGATTTAGTAGTCATATGATTTTGTATTCTGATATCTGTTTGATTCTGACATAAGCTAAATTATGTTCTGATTCTGAAGGGTTTATAACCTCCTATGTTATGCAGTTCTGTTAATTATAAAATATGTTCTGAAATGCATTATGTCTGATTTATTGTTAAGGAAATCATTTAATGTAGATTAGTTATTACTCACTAAGCTATATGCTTAGCACGGTGGATTTGCCCCGTGTAGGATTAGAGTGAAGATTATAAGGACTGGAACGAGTCAACCGCAATGGCTAATGGAGTCTGAGTGTTGTTTTGAGAATAATGTAAATTTTCGGTTTGACTTTTGGGTTTGTATCTGATATGTATATGTGGACTTGTTTGTAACATTTTAACAATGATACTTCAATTTAGTTTTGGATTTTTCAGCGAGTTTGGGCTATGTACCTTGTAATTTAATGCATGTTTACTTGAATTGTTTATTGGAAGTTTTCGTATGCTTTGATTGGTTGTATTGTTTTGTGTAGCATTCATCTATCCTTTCAGGGGGTATGTGGGTGTTACACTATCGATGTTTTTTCAACCTTTGTTTCGCAAGAAGAAAATCATTCTGGCTGATGGCACAACAATATATGCAGAGTTCAAGTATGAAAGGCTCTCCTCGTTTTGGTATCTTTATGGACGTCTTTGGGTATGTGGACTTCTACTGCGATTTAATATTGGGGAAGCAAGCTTCGGACCGTGTTTTCCAGTGGAATGATGATATTATGGCTCTGATACGGTGGAACACTCCTATCACAAGCTCTTGGTTGTGCTCAGAGGATGGTGAGAAATTAACAAAGGACAGATATCAATTTGAGGCCTTAAAAATACCATACCCTCCTATGCAATCTCCGACCTCCATCGTGCATCATTCTTCAAACAAGGTAGCGGGGAAAAAGAAATATGTTGAGTATAGGACTGGGCTGGCTGAACGAAACTACTTACTTGAAGGGGCGACTTCGGTAGCTATGGACCATGATTTGGAGACTGAGCATAATCCAATGTGTGTGGATGAAAACTACAACTTCCTATCGTTCCTGGCAACACAGATTTGACTGGCGCACATCTCTTGCATAGCTTCTCGCAAGACCATTTCTCAATGGCAGGCACTGCTCCACAGGCCCGCCGATCACCATGAAACTTTTTAGCTAGAACTGTCGGGGACTTAGCAACCCCCGCATAGTGAGGTCTTTAAAAGACTTAATCTATCACCATAAACCTTCGATCATCTTTCTGATAGAAACTATGATCGAAGCATCTCGGTTGGATAATATCAAAAGGAGTTTAGGATTTGATTCTTGTGTTTGGAGTGGATCGTTTGGGTAAAGGGGGAGGTATTGCTCTTCTTTGGAACAAGGAGGTGCAGGTCAACGTACGGTCTTACTTGAATAATGTCATTGATACTGTTATTTTCGGTATGGAGGAGGTAGTTGGAGATTGACCGGATTCTATGGTTTCCCCAAGAGACAACGACGTACTGATTCTTGGAATCTTCTCCGCTCATTGGCTTCTCAAAGTTTTGAAAAATGGATTTGTATGGGAGATTTTGATGATCTGCTTTCACCCATGGAGAAGCAAGGGAGAGTTGAAAATCCTAACTTTCTTTGCTCGGGCTTTAGAAGTGCTTTACAGGATGCTCACCTTTTTTAGATACCCAACTCAGGTTCTTTGTTTACATGGGAACGCTATATTGGGCCCAATATCGTAGTGTGGGAAAGGTTGGAATGGGCTGTAGCCACTAGCGACTTCCTTCACCAGTTTTCGGACTGTCTCTACTTTGCCACTGTTACTACTATTTCGGATCATGTGCCCCTTATTATTCCTCTTGAGAAATCTCTCCATAGATGGAGTCGGAAGAGGTTTAGATTTGAAAATTCCTGGCTCCTGGAATCTGCTATTCTGAACGTTGTGACGAAAGCTTGGAGGGGGCTGGGTTTAAGTTATATAATGGCTAAAAAGCGCTCTTGTTGTGTGGCATTGGACACATGGGGAGGGGGAGGGGGAGGCTTCATCAGGAATTAATTAAACAGAAGAAGGAAGTGGGAGATGCATTACTAGTACTGTTGGACAGCCGTAGTCCAGTTGATAATATCGAAGTAAGGCGATTGAAGGCTGAATATAACTGATTAGTTGAGCATGAAGAAGTTCGATGGAGACAAAGAGCGAAGGCATTTTGGTTAAAGGATGGAGATCGAAATTCTAAATTCTTCCATTCCTAAATCGATGTGCGACGGAAAGTTAATAGAATCACCGCCTTGAGAGATAGGTTGAATAACCGGGTGACGGATCCATAAGACATACAGGAAATAGTGGGGCGATATTTTTCAGATTTGTTTCGCGAAGAAGCGGCCGATTATAGCTGGGTCGAATGTACTGTCCCATGATGTGTAACCCAAACAGACAATGAGCGACTTCTGGCTCCTTTCTCGAAGGAGGAGTTTTGAGTTGCACTCTTTCATATGCACCCAGATAAGTCTCCTGGCCCAGATGGACTTAACCAAGCCTTTTATCAAAAGTTTTGGGAGGTGATCGAAGATGATATTGTCAAAGACTGTACAACATGGCTTATGTCAGGTACTTTTCTTGCCATGTTGACAGATACATTTATTGTTTTAATTCCAAAAATTGCAAATCCTGAATATGTGAAAAACTTGCAACCTAGAGCTCTTTGTAACGTCCTGTACAAAATAGTGTCTAAGGTATTAGCCAATCGATTAAAACACATCCTCCCTCACATTATTTCTGAGTACTAATCTGCATTTTTCCTAGGGAGATTAATATCAGATAATGTGTTAGTTGCTTTTGAATTAATTCATGGGATGAAAGTCAAAACAGGAGGGTCGGGCAGCGCTGTGTTAAAATTTGACATCTCCAAGGCATATGGTCGAGTAGATTGGGGATTCCTTGAATCTATGCTAACTTCTTTGGGCTTTGATGCGAGGTGGATCCATTTGATGATGCTTTGTGTGAGGAATGTCAAGTATTCAATTTTGTTAAATGGGTGTGAACTTGACCCTATTATTCCAGGTAGAGGTATCCGTCAAGGGGATCCTATTTCTCCTTATCTCTTCATTATTTGTGCAGAAGGTTTATCTTGCCTCCTTAGTCAAGCCGAGAGACGAGGTTCCATTCATGGGTGTCGGGTTAGCTCTCGAGGACCCCGAATCTCTCATCAATTATTTGCCAACGATTCCTTGCTCTTTTTTACTGCCTCTGAGCTAGAATGTGGTGCGATTCAGAGCATTTTGATGGACTATGCAACAGCTTCAGGTCAGTCGATCAATTATAAAAAATCAAGCATTTTGTTTATTCCTCATGTTAGACTTGATGAGCGGAGAAAATGCTATAATATCCTTGGGTTTTCCACCCCACTAGATCAAGGGAAATATTTGGGGCTGCCATATTTTATTGGGAGAAGAAAGAACAAATTTTCAATTATATCAAAGATAAACTATGGCATAGGGTGAACACCTAGAACAATAGATTTCTATTAAGAACTGGCAAGGAGGTCCTCTTAAAATATGTTGCTCAAGCCATTTCTTCTTACTGCATGAGTGTATTTATGATTCCAAAGTCTATTTGTGAGAAGCTGTAAAAAAATCATAAACTCATTCTGGTGGGGTATGAAAAAAGGGGGAGGGGAATCTTCACTGGATGTCCTGGGACCGAATGTGTGACAGCAAAGCAGATGGCGACATAGGCTTTAGAGACTTAAGGTGTTTTAATCTAGCAATTCTGGCAAAGCAAGGTTGGAGACTGCTTACAGAATCTAACACTCTCTTTTTCAGGTGTTCAAGGTTAAATACTTTCCTAGAGGGAACTACATGAATGCTTGTTTGGGATCTAACCCAAGTTTCACATAGAGAGGTATCTTGCAAGCCAAAGAGGTGCTTAAATTAGGGGCAAGAATTCGGATAAAAGATGGGAAGTCCACCAATTTCTGAGTGGACTCGTGGATACCTAGGGATTCGAACTTTAGATTGCTTGGCGACCCAAGGCCTCGGGATTATACTATGATGGTTCATGACTTCCTTAATAGGGAGAATAATGGTTGGGATGTAAAAAAGCTTCAAGAGGTGTGTTGTGAAGAGGATGTGACTTCTATTTTAACGATCCCATTAGGCTTGAGGAGTAGGCCCAATAAATGGCTATGGCACTATGATAAGCGGGGGCATTATAATGTTAAGTCTGGTTACTACAAAGCCCTTATTTTGAAGAAGGGACCTTATGATGAGCGCAATGAGATATGGAAGTTCTTGTGGGCCTTAGATATCCCTCCTAAAGTTAAAACATTCATGTGGAGACTTTTAAGGGACATTCTTCCTACCAAAGAGAGAATCTTTAGAAAAGGCATAGTTATTGACTCAAGTTGTGGCCATTGTGGAGGTAATGAAGATTGTTTCCATCTCTTTGTGGGCTGCTTTGTCACGAGAGAGATTTGGACTGAATTTGGCTTGGATTTTAGCTCCTTTGGGTCGACCATGTTTACTTGTATCTGTAATGCTTCCAAGGCAGTCTCTATGAATATAATGAGGAGTGCTTGTATGATTTTGTGGCAAATATGGTGCTGTTGTAATAAACATGTTTGGGAAGCCAAAATTACACCTTGCTTGCAGCAGGTTCTAGGGACGACAGCTTCGTTCCTTCAAACTTAGACAGAGGCACGAGGCTTTTATAACCCGGTTTCTGTTGTCTCATGCAGGTCTAGCCACTCTCCCCCTTTGGCCGCCACTAACGCTAGTGATCCACCCACTGGAGCGTCATGGCACCCACTGGAGCGTCATGGCAGTGGAGTTGTTTTGTAGATACAGCAACCTTCCCCCACCTAAACCAAAGTGGGTATGGGGCAGTAGTCAAGCACAGAGTTGGAACCATTGAGTTTGCTATCTCAGGTTTGCACCATGGAGTCTTTGAGCTCAAGATAGCAGAAGCTATCGCTTGTAGATCTTTTTTGTCCTGGGTTGATCAACACCTTCAAGGACCGTGCTCTATTGTAGTGGATGCTTAGAAAGTATTTTACTCCCTTCAATCACCTATGGACAACTTCTCTGATTTTGGTAAAATTATAGACGATTGTTTAAGTATTCTCAAGCGTAGAACCAATTTTTCAGTGCACTGGGTAAGTAACATTACAATGTCGAAGCTCACCAGTTAGCTCGACACTCTTATTTGCATGCTCCTGTTCAGGTTTGGGATTATTACCTTACCTTTGCTTAATGCAAGATCTAGTTTATATATAAAAAAGAAGAAGTCTTTTTGCTCTTTCATTCTCTTAGCACCTGTTTGGATAGGCTTATAATAGTAGAGTTTTTGTTAGTAAAATTTTTGTCAGTAGGGCTTTTGTGAAAAGAGCTTTTCTAAGAAGCTAGTTGACTGTTTGACTGTCATTTAAAAAATAACTTTTTAAAAGAGTTTATACAATAGACTGTTTGGCAACATAAAAATAAAAATCACTTTTAATTTTAACTATATTTTATTTTGTAATAAAATTATTTATGCATATAAATATTATTTAAAATATATTAAACAATATGCAAAGAACAATATATTAATTATTATATACTAGGTTATACAAAAGGATCTTGGTGTTAATTCCTTTTAATAATTATCTGCATGATGAATTTGTAAACTTAACATTACTATTACTTCTCCATGTGATTTGATCTTCTTTATTTAGGATTAATTAAATTAATAAGTTCTTGCATAGTTTGTATTTAAGATCTTATTCCTCAATGAATTAATAGCTTAATACATTGTAACATTTTTTTTATCACATTCCTTAGAGATATGATCCCTTAGATCTCATCTAGTGGCCCTACCATAGACCATGAATCATCCTAGAACAAAGTTCTTATTCCATTCCCCATCTTATTTATGAATTCAACTTTGAAATTTTGTTTGAGCTAGAATAGATGGACAATGGTTCATGAAAACCTTGATTTTAGATTCTTTATATAAAAATCTTAGTGATTTATATAGTATCCATGAATCTGGCAAACCACATGGAGATTTCTTATCACTTATAAGCCTTTATACCCTTTTAACATTAGAATCTAGTTTATTAGCCTGATTAGGAGAATTCTAGATCCCTATTCTTCTTGATCTTATACATATATCACTCCATTTTACTTTTTCTTATAATCTCCCCTCTGAATTCGCTTTCCATAAAAACATTATAAATAGTTTTTCTATGTCTTTTGTAAATTTTTTAGGAAGCCATATATGTGAGCTTCAATATACGAATAGGTTATTTATTGTGAACTTATGAGTTATAATCTGCCAGCTATAGACAATCTATATGAGTTCCAGCTAGAAATCACAAGTTTAATCATATCTATTAATGGTTTGAGATTTGTGTAGGTAGATCTCCTTATTGATATAAGCACTCAAAGATAGGTGATTTGAGGCTTGAAAAGTTTTAAATATGATGTCTTAGTAAGCCAATTTATAATATATTCTGCACTAGAATATATAATTAATTTTGCACTTCAAGGTACAATTAGGTAACTATTTTTCTTATTAATGGCTAGTCCAAATAAGGAATTAAAATTTTTGAGGCTATTCATTAGTAGAATTATAAAATTAGGATATAATTTTGAGAACAAAATCAAGTTACCAGTGAAGGATAGACTTGAAATGCTCAGCCTTTGCATTTGGAGGGGAACTTAAAGTGATGATCACTTGTGATCATGTCCTTGATTATCCTTACCATCACGTCAATTGTTAGAGTGAACATATACGGAGACAACTTTTTGTCTGAGTCCCTTATCTCCTTTGATCATCTTGGTTGGCTCACCATTGATAAGAATTCTATAGGAAACATTTGTAATGCATTGTATGATCCATTATACAAACTGATCAAGTATTTTCCTATTAATGCATTTTTTGATCTATTGGACTGAAGTTTTTTCAATTAAATTTAAAACTTACAAAATGTTATTAAAAGACTCCAATCCAAAGAATCATATGCCTTTTTGAAATATATTTTTATGCACAATTCTTAAAAGAATTTTCATTGTGTAGTTTGTAAAAAGCTCTTAAACAAATAATATCTTATTACCCATTGATCTCCTTTGGATAAAGTCTCCTTGAGATGGACCAATTAGGTGAATGAGCATTGTTTTCAATCTTTTAACATGTATTTTGGCTATCATCTTATAAATTATATTACAAAAAGAAATTGAGCAATAGAATTTGAGAGAGTTTAGATATTGTACCTTTGGAATAAGATTAATGAAAATTTTGTTAAGTTCTTTTAACATTTTTTCTTTTTTTAAGATCTCCTATGTAGCTTTCAACACCATTACTTTCATGTGATTCCATATTTTCTAGAAAATTTTTTCATTAAAACCAGCGAGGCCATGTGTTTTGTTGTGATTTAGGGAAAGTTGGACTCTTTCCAATTTTGATGTCTTAATAGGGTTAACCCTAACTTCTACTATATATGGGCACTTGATCCTTTATAACTAATTTTATAATGTTAACAGTGGAAGTTGCATTAGTGTTTTATCATAAGACATTGGTAAAAAATTTAATCATCTCCTCCTATTTATCCTCTTTAGAGCTTACTATTTCTCTCATCTTTCAGCGATGAAATTTTATTATTGCTCTTTTTTTTCTTAAATGGATCTATGGAAAATCGAGTATTCCTACCTCATATCATCAAAAGAATTCTAGTTCTCTATTTAAAGAGAGCTATTGATCTTTGTATTGTAGGGCCTATTTCTCCTTCTCTAAAATCTTTTTACAATGTAGGTTTATGTATAGGGCCTTTTGTATTATATCCATTTTGAGTGCTTGTTGGAATTTAGTTTCTTCCATTCATTCTTGATCACCTACAATTTCTTTATCTTTGTAAATAGTTTTCTACCCCTATTCGGGGTTTGATACCTTGATTAAAGCCTCCTTAAACCCATTTTGTTCCAGTAAATGATTATTAAATTCAAATGGATGATTCCTTTTTTGGTTGCTGAACATATTTTGGGGGTATGGTTAGAAAGAAGATGGTTGTTGAAAACTGCTTTGCTCTTATGAAATCTTTCCATCCATAACTCATTCACTAAGGCCTTATCTATTTTTTTCTTAATTATCTCCCTTCTTGTTTATTGTTCCAAGTATAAAACATTCCCTCAATTCTCAAGTCTGTGATTTACATATTATTACAACAGTCTAATAACTCCTTAGTGTGGTTTCTCAAATTAACATTTCATTGAGCTTCCATCGATTTCATTATGCAATTGAAATCTCTTGTAAACAACTAATATATGGTTTCCTTTATCTCCCTAATTTTGATTTATAGAGAAGATCTCTGAAAACTATGATTGAAGGCATACACGAATGTTACACTAAACTATATGTTATACTTCCTCATTTTGACTTGAGGGTTAATTAATTGCTTTATAATATGAACAGGATCAACTTCCATTTCTTTTGGATTATAATTCACTATTATTCTACAATTTTAGTGGTAAGAATGATTAGATATAACTGACTGATTATATATAACTGACCAACTCCTTTTATCGCGGCTTAAATTTCTGCAATTATTTCTTTAACTTTTGTTTCCAAAAGACTTATAAGAAGAGGCTTGTGTTTTTTAACATATTCAAAAACCATATTTTGCTTAGTATGGATATTGAGCCCTCTAGTGATCCATGCTAAGATGCTTCTTTGAGTTTAAGATTAGGAGTTGTTTTCTTCTTCCTTTTAGAGCCCCTTCTTATTACTCTTTGAAAGCTTTCTTCGTTCTGATCCTTGTTTGATTCCTTTCTAGTTAGTGTGTTATGAGGTATCCAGTGTTTTGTCTCCTTTGTGTAAGTTTTCATGGAATTGGAAATCTTAGGCATTGAGTCTTCATGATGACTCTCTAGGCTTATCTAGTTCTCACCTCTCCATCATCTAAGTGTACTGGGTTTTGGTTTTTGCTTAGTGCCTTTATTAGAAATCATCTCTTTATTCTTTTCCCTTAATTTCTCCTTCTTATTGATTTCTTAAGGGCTCTCTTCTGCTTCTATTATTTTCAACTCACTAATTTGGTTATTGCATTCTTCATTTATAGATGCAAATTATTTCTTAAGGGCCCAGTTCAGACTCGACTGGTGAATTCGGTGAAGATGCAAGATCATAGGAAGTACAACGAGAAGGCCAGTTTTGGCTGATAGATTCGTTCTGTTCAGAGAAAATCTGGGAGGAAAAGTACAGTGATTCCCTCTTGTGAAGGTCAACAGCCATGATGAATAACTTCAGTTCAGACAGTAGAAAAAGAAAGAGGATGATGATCTTGAGTTTCTATGATTGCCAATGGCAGGTGTTTCAGTTTATTTACTGAGCATACAATCACAACCGTACACGGACACGAAACCTGACAGAGACTGCACAGGACAGGACTACTTGCCGAGGGCGTATAAAACTAGGTCGGGTAGTGGGTCTAGTGAGTTGTAAACTGTTCATTCTTGGGCTTTAGTAGTTGGATCCTATATTCGTTCTGTTGTGCAACACAGCCATTTGTATGTCTGACATTTTATTAGCTTTAACGGATTTTAGGTTTGTGCTTCCTTTCAATTATATTCTTTTACAAATTTTATATTTCATATCGTCTTACCTAATAAATAATCTAAATTAACAAAATTAGTTAGAAATAGAAACAATGATATCATAATTTTATATGAAAATTTTGGCTCTTAGAAACCTTGGCTTATTCTGTCAACTGAGCTTTGCATTCTAACCGGGCCAAGTGTTAATTCGTAGTTGAATTAGGTCACCTAGTTAGGTTAAGGCGGAGGTGAGTTAGTAAGAAAATCTTTTGACTTAAGTGAAATCGCAGATTCAAATTATCCTCATATATGTAGTTGTTTAAAATTTGGGGCTAGAGTTTTACCTCCTGCAAAAATTTACCAAACTCGAACAGAAATTAGTTTAGGTATGAATGGTTTAAAAGTATCTTCCTATAATTGGGACCCTCTTAAAACACCTCATGACAAATAAAAAACACAATTTACCGACAACAATGATGATAACCTGGTCTTGTCCTGACCTAAGTCAGCCTATAACTGGACTCTAGAGTTATGCCTAGACTTTTAAGATCGGCGCTTTCCTCGTACTGGACTAACAATGTCTAATCGAGGGTGTAATTTATGATAAAGATTCAAAGAGATGCAATTTGAATTAATTAGAATATTGCACTCGAAAATATTTTGAGCTGATGAATTTTTCGATTCAGTTTTTAACTTTTTGATTTAATACATTTTAATAACTTTTGTTGTTAAAAATTAATCAGTTTAGTAATTAATATTAATTGATTAATTTTTATAAATTAATCAGTTTTTATACACTAAAATAAAACAATTAATTTTTATTTAACAATTTTTAATTAAAATTTAAATTCTTTGATAAATAAATACATCGTTGACATCTTACTGTTCTCAACGACCCATAAGGAACATCAGCTCAGTACCAATGGACTGTGATGCCCTTTAGATTAAAGATTGCTTCATCACTGTTTCAAAAGGATGTCCGTAGACGATGTTGATCAATAACAATAAAACACTGATACTTCCATTGATCTAATGGTTGAAATCATTCTAATAACGTCCATAATAATGAGCTTCCATTATCAGGATCACAGAGATTTTAATACAATTGAAGTGACGAAGTTCAGCATCTAACTGCTAAATCTGGGCTCCTGTCGATATCGGGCAAACTTAGGAAACTCCATAAGCCAAAATAATGGGATAGGAAGCTTAAGAGTAGAGAAAACAAAGAAGAGTGGCTTCAAAGGTCTAGAAAGATAATCAACAACGATATTTTGAGATCAGCTCAACCAAATTCAAGATGTTGAATACTCTACTGTGTGCACTTCTCTTGGACCATGATCTCACAGTCTAGTTCACACATGGATGGGTCGACATCCCATTCAAAGTGTCCACGATGATGACTTACATAGACTAGATCTCCATTAGATTGGAAATAGTAAATAGGAGGACCGTCTTTGCTTTCCGCATAAGGGAATACAGGCTGGATGTTAAGGCTTGTTGTCCCAAATGATAGATCTAGTACTGTCAAGAGTTTTATTCACAGTTTACTCATCCAAATCCTCTATAGAAGAATCCAGACTTTTTCATAAGCCTGTCATTTAAAAATTATGAGGATATAAATCGAAATTTGAGAAAATAACAGCTTCCTTGATAAATAATACCTGTGTATTGATTTTGAGCAAAGGAAACTTATCGTAACCCAGTTGGATTTGTGTGTAAAGCTACTCCAACTTTTGTACACTAAGAAACAATAATTCGGCTACAATAGCTGCCAATTGACATGCTACATGTTTATCACTAATGTTGTTGTCACTCCTTTTTAATAAAAAAAACTATAAAGTTAAGATGTAAAACATGTCATTTTATAAATATTAGAGATGAATTGGTACTAAAATAAATGGTAAACGCTATCTTAAACATTTAGTACATTGTTAGGAGGTAAGTCATACTCTTAAGTCCTTAACCCAATGTTAATTAATGCCGGATCTAGTTATAATATAATACGAAACTAATACTGATCTAATTGTCTCAATATACCAACTTCAATGTGCTTCTTCTACATGTATTGTACCAATGAACTATACTTATAACCATCACTTGCAGTAGGTAAATGATAAACAAAACATGCAATAATATTGAGGAGATGGATTATCCCCAAATGTTAGAGAAGGAAATTGTAGCTGTTTGAGAGAGAAAATACTTTTTTACTCATTTCATTGTTTCCACTTCCTTCTTATTCCTTTCGTTGCAACGTTTGCATTGTTAAACTACGTATTACATGCAGTATTTGTTTTTATCGATGGACGTTGTCTTTTCTTTTCTAAATAGGATCTGGGGTTCTCTCCTTTTTCCTTGTAGAGTAAAAAGGTTAAGATTTCCCCTTTTTCTGCCCTTCTTAACAGGTGTGGGGAGTGTATGATGAATAACTTCAGTTCAGACAGTAGAAAAAGAAAGAGGATGATGATCTCGAGTTTCTATGATTGCCAATGGCAGGTGTTTCAGATTATTTACTGAGGATACAATCTCAACTGTACACAGACACGAAACCTGACAGAGACTGCACAGGACAGGATTACTTGCCGAGGGCGTATAAAACTAGGTCGGGTAGTGGGTCTAGTGAGTTGTAAACTGTTCATTCTTGGGCTTTAGTAGTTGGATCCTATATTCGTTCTGTTGTGCAACACAGCCATTTGTATGTCTGACATTTTATTAGCTTTAACGGATTTTAGGTTTGTGCTTCCTTTCAATTATATTCTTTTACAAATTTTATATTTCATATCGTCTTACCTAATAAATAATCTAAATTAACAAAATTAGTTAGAAATAGAAACAATGATATCATAATTTTATATGAAAATTTTGGCTCTTAGAAACCTTGGCTTATTCTGTCAACTGAGCTTTGCATTCTAACCGGGCCAAGTGTTAATTCGTAGTTGAATTAGGTCACCTAGTTAGGTTAAGGCGGAGGTGAGTTAGTAAGAAAATCTTTTGACTTAAGTGAAATCGCAGATTCAAATTATCCTCATATATGTAGTTGTTTAAAATTTGGGGCTAGAGTTTTACCTCCTGCAAAAATTTACCAAACTCGAACAGAAATTAGTTTAGGTATGAATGGTTTAAAAGTATCTTCCTATAATTGGGACCCTCTTAAAACACCTCATGACAAATAAAAAACACAATTTACCGACAACAATGATGATAACCTGGTCTTGTCCTGACCTAAGTCAGCCTATAACTGGACTCTAGAGTTATGCCTAGACTTTTAAGATCGGCGCTTTCCTCGTACTGGACTAACAATGTCTAATCGAGGGTGTAATTTATGATAAAGATTCAAAGAGATGCAATTTGAATTAATTAGAATATTGCACTCGAAAATATTTTGAGCTGATGAATTTTTCGATTCAGTTTTTAACTTTTTGATTTAATACATTTTAATAACTTTTGTTGTTAAAAATTAATCAGTTTAGTAATTAATATTAATTGATTAATTTTTATAAATTAATCAGTTTTTATACACTAAAATAAAACAATTAATTTTTATTTAACAATTTTTAATTAAAATTTAAATTCTTTGATAAATAAATACAATATCTTTTAGTTATATTTAAATTCTTTAATTTTATTTAATTTTTAACTAATTTTATGAAGTTTTAATACTAATCGCATTTTTTGAATTTTAAATTTCTTATCATATTAATTTAACTTTTAGTCCGATTTTTAAAACATGACAAAAAAATGATATTTATAACTGGACGTGCACTTTAATTGCTAAGAAGTGGCACATTTTAGTCCACTTCATTCCGTAACTCCACGTGTAGGTATCACAGGGAAGAAATTAAAGTTGATTAATTGGTTTGAAGGCTACAAAAGAAAGAAGAAGAAGAAAAAAAAACTTGAGTAATACATGCTGGTATCCATAGTAAGGATATAGGGGCTGGAAACCAGAAGTAGAAATCAGAATATGGAAGCCAAGAGGTAGAGTATTCATCACTGGTACCTATTTTTAAGTCATGAGAATCAAAGAATCAGAAGGAAAAATAAAATCAGAACCTTAATTGATCAGTGTTCCTCAGGGAGCTTAACTCACAAAAATAAGGTGAATGAAGGGATCTCACTTAATTAAGGAACACGTTACTGATAAAACTTTAGTAAAAGGCACAACTAAGAAGGTGATCAGGGATGATAATATCCCCAAGTAGGTGAAGGAAGACTCTTCTAAGAACTCTTCCGCTTAGGTTATGACTGTGTTGGAGGAGGAAGAATTACTGAAGGTATGGAGAACGAGGTTCCTACTATAAAGGATCACCAATCAGAAGGAAGCCTAGAAGGAAAAAAGGTAAATCTAAGAATAGAGTTTGGTAAACTTTAATATGATCCTTTACCCAAATGGTTATTCTTTTGGAAAGTGAAAGGGATGAATGACCCTCTAAACTATCAAGCTTTTAAATAATTAATTTTGGAGAAGAAACTAACTAAAAGCTGCAAAGCTCCATGATTCAATGAAGTTTTGGGGACAAAATTGGAGCTTAGCCTCAAACCATTTTAACTACTACAATGGAAGAATTGTCTTTTCTCATAATAATGACTTTGTCAACATCTCAAATATATCTAAAACTGACTAGCTGATGCATCTTACCTATCACTGGAATGGCTATTCCATTTGAAATCACATTCATCTATGTTCGAATTATGAATTCCAAAGGAGAAAGCTTTTGGAAGATTTGTTTTCACTGTAGTAGTATATAAGAGCACCTTCGTTGCTCATCGGGGCCCTAAATTGTGTCCTAAACTTGAATAAGGCTTAAAGATCTAAGGTTAAATTAAAGGGCATAGGAAGTGAATTGGAGTAGGTAATCAGCAAACTGGGGGTACAAGATCTGAATTTCATAGGCTAGTTCTTCACATGGACTATCAAATAATAAGGGGATTATTTCATTAGAAATTTTTTGTGTGTAAATAAACCAACATTGTTTAAAATCTTTTCCAAACTCCTTCAAATTTGGTGCCCCTCTTTCTCAGATCATTGTAATAAAAGTCCTTAATTGGTGCTCATGTGTAATCACAAGACCTCCCTTCAGGTTCTACAATTTCTGAACTAAAAATATGTGTTTCATGGATCTAATCAAAAAAGTTTGGGAAGTAGAAATAGTTGGATGCAAGGGTTTCCAGCTAATGAAGAAGTTGAGGTTAGCAAGAGATCAGTTAAAGATCTTTCAAAGAATGTATGGTGAAATAATAGCTGAGAGACTTGACATAGAAAAAGAAGAAATAGAGAAAATTCAACACCAATGCTTGTTGGATCCTCACAACCTAATTCCGAAACAACTGAGACACTAAAATTGCAAGAATTTAATTGTGCATAGTAGGATCATAACTCATTCCTTAATAAAAGGACTATAGTTAACTAGTTTAAGAAAGGCGACACTAATTCCAGATTCTTTCATAGCACCATTCTAGACAAAAGAAGCAGGAATATGATAAATTTTTTAATAGATAAAGAAGGGAATTCCTACACAGAAGAAGGAAAGATATAAGATATTTCTATGAGATTCTGTAAGGAACTATTGGGAACTGAATCTATGTTAGATGGCTCCAATGAGGATATTAGGTTGTTTGTTAGGAAAAAGATAAGCCAGGAGAATAAAGAAGAAATGATGAGGCCTGAGTCACTACAAGAGATCAAAGAAATCTTGTTCAGTATCAACCTCAACAAGTTTCCAGGGATGGATGGATGGTTTTAATAACCATTTTTCCAAAAAACATGAGACATTACAGGCATGCTAGTTATTGAAGTAGTTCAGGAATTCTTCTTAAGTTGTAGAATGTTAAACAAAACTTATCTCAATTTGATTCCTAGGTTTCCTAACCCCACCAGCATCTCTAATTGTCGTCTAATTTCCTTTTTTAACATTGTATATAAGTTGATCTCAAAGATATTGGCTAGACGATTAAGGAACTTTCTCAATGATATTATTCATATCACCTAAGGAGCTTTTATACCAAGTAGATCTATCTCTGACAATATCTTATTGGTGCAGGAGTTATTGAAGGAATATGATTTTAAATAGGCTATTTAAAGTTATACTACGAAGAATGATTTTCTAAATGCTTTAATTTTCTTCATATGAAATTCATTTATAGATTCCTTCATGTCTTTGGTTATTCCCCCAGGATCATCAGACATATGTTTCTCCTACTTCCTACAGTGTGTTACTCAATGGAAAACTCTTGAAGATCTTTAAAGGTACTAGGAGAATTAGGTAAGGTGACCTATTTCTCTTTACTTACTCACCTTAGCAATAGAGATCCTAGCTGGAATGTTACATTAACATATAAGTAGAACACCTGGATTTGCTGTTCACTCTAAATGCATGGAAATGGAGATAATAGAACTCTTATTTGCAGATGACCTGATTTTGCTGTATGTTGTTGACCCTTACTTCTTGAGGCTAATGAAAAATGCTCATAAGGTTTTATAAAAAAACTTTAGGACTGTCAGTGAACTTATATATATATATATATATATCCAAGGATATGAACAATCCTCGGAGGCTTTGCTCTATTATAGATCTTATTTTGCATCATCTTCCCTTCAATTATCTAGGGCTCTTTATCACTTCAAAGATGCCCAAGTTTGAGGATTAGATTCACCTTTTTAAAATGTACAAAAGGATGATTAATGCCTAGCAGAATAGGTTTCTCTCCAGTGCTTGAAGACTACAACTTATTTCCTCATTATTGAGGAGCCTGTACACACATTGGGGATCACATATTCAACTACCTAGGAGACTAATCAGGGAAATTGGAAAATGTATAAGTAACTTTTTATTGATAGGCAAAGACAGTTATATAGGAGGAGCAAAGATGAAATGGAACTATTTTTGTTTAAATAAGGAAGAAGGTGGTAGTGTACTTCTACCCTTACAGTTGATAAAAAAATGTCCTTGTTTCTGAAAGGATATAGAGGCTGCATAATGACAATGAGGCATTATGTAGCGCCCCTTACCATAGAGTACCCACCGAAACGCCCGTAGGTCATTCCGGTACATATCCTACGATAAAAGACCACTACTGACAACCACCACTAAACTCCCCATGGCATCACAATAATAAAACAGTAATAAGAAATT
>JANVCL010000008.1:26603011-26613215 GCA_026546855.1 Erythroxylum incrassatum
AAATTTTCTACTTACTATTATTAATTTTATTATACCAAATTAATTATCTTATTATTATTATTAATTATTAATTATTATTATATATTTTGTACTTTTATTATTATTATTATTATTATTAGAGATAGATAATAGGGATATATTGTTTTCTTGTTGAAGAAAACATGTTGTTAAAATTGAGAGAAACGATATTTTTTTGTTTTTATAAAGCTATTGTGGTTTTTTATTTTCAGAAACAAAAAATCAAAACAGAGTAAACTAAATACGTTTTACTTACCTGTTTTTTTTTACAAAAATAGTAATAAAAAATAGAAGAAAACGGAAACAAACAACCCTTAATAAAACTTTTAATTTTGACGTACACAACTAATTTTACATCAATAACGGAGATTTCCAACCCTTCATATGGTACATACAAGGCCAGTTACTCTCTCTTTTCTTGAAAAGTGAGGACTTCTAGTAAGCAAATGAAGACATGAGCATACGATAAATCCCCGGATAGGACATTACATTACATCAAAACTAGATATTGAGGTAGTCAAAAAAGCTGTACAAGGTCAAAAAGCATATGACACGTAGGATCAAACCTATAAGCACTGTACAGCTCCAAACCAGATTAACAAGATCGCATCCTTCCTATTTAATTTCCATACTTCTGCTGCCCGATCGGTAAATGTATACATGCATGCATGCATATGGCACGGTGTCTTTTCCTTTCTTTTGTTACCTTTATTTCATCAGATTGCGAACCAAAACCGTGTTCCAATCAGCTCAAGCAGCCCAAAGTTAACATTTAATTTCTCGTGTTGTTACATACGTTTTACATATGTGCGTTTTACTTGACAATAGAACTAAGCATAAAAGTAAACTAAGAGTCAACGTGATACAGTAATTGTATGCAAAAGTTCTCTTCAATTTGGATAGGAATTACGCCAAGTTCACTTTAGAGGGAGGAAGTGAAGAAATTGACATCCATTATGAGCATAAAAGGGTATATAATGGAACCAAAGTATAATTAATGCGAATGATGAATGTCCCTTGGTTTCTTATCTAAAAAGGAAATCGATCTCTGTCCCAATACAAGTGGAGGCACAAAGATTGAAAAAGGAGGAAATTTACAAACTCAAGCAAAGGGACATTCCTTCGACCCTACCAAGAAAAATATAAAAAAGCACACAAAGAAAGTTATAAAGTAGCCTTCTCATTCCGCATCACCACCTCAGCAGCAATGATGACAGTGAGAATGGAGATGGGGCTTTCAGCCCCACGGTTTCTTTCTACTAAACCAATCATCGAAAGGGATTCTTAACAATCCAGTGATCATATTCATATGCTTGTATTCCCATGCAAAATAACATAATTTTGATATTATCGATCAAGTGTAACGACACACTATCTCAAACTATTGAGGTTAAATTGAATGTGAACGTAATTCTGACCTGAATATTATAATTTTCACTGCTATTACCATAAATATAGTCGCGCGCTACTCAATAGTCTACAGAAAAAGAAATTGTTATATGTATATAAGGTTAAAGGGGAATCTAGTTCTATCTCTTGAAAGAAGTGATAGGTTTTGCACTGGCAAAGAGAATCCATGTTGGAAAGCTTGAAAAGGTGAGCCGGTAGAGAGAGAGCGAGAGTGTTAGATTGATAAACTAAAAAAGAAAAAGGAAAGAAAGGTGTTCATAGGGGTTTGTACGCGTGTTGTGTCAGCTTGAAAGGGCATGCGTTATTCAAATTTCCAAGGGGGAAGCTATGGAGGTGTACGTTGGCTGATGTTTCTTCATGGAATTTTAGTGGCTGTTTGTTGTTGTGTTTTGTTGTCCTCTTTCTTTTTGGAGTTTTCTTACACATTCTCTTCCATGAATTCCATGTCAGTGTGGCTTATTATATATTCTTATGCTATAGCATATACCCCTTCTTTTTCGTCCTAATGTTTACTTCAACATTGTACCCTTTCGGGGTATAAACTCTCAAATCTATGAACATACCTACTTTTCTCCTCTTTTGTCCTTCTAGTCAGATGTAATAAGTTTGTTCTCTGTAGTGCGACTGGTACGATAACATCGCAATGAGAGCCCAATAGGGCCTCGATCAAAGACATGAATGTGAGATATGGCAAGAAAAGCTTTTGTTGATTCGATCCTCAATCCAATGATTTTTAAACAAATGAATCTTTTCACTGAGCATTAATAAAAGGATCAACAAAAGACGTAAAAGTTGAAGAAAGCTTTTGACTGTAATAGTGGCATGCCACTGCCTGAACTCCTACTTTTGCACTCTTAATGATTTAATGCGACTTAGTATATAAACATATCTCTGCACCGAACAATAAAAGGATAGATATAATGTACCACACATATATTTCTTAAATTTTATTTAATAACATATAATTGCATACCTCATATTGTTATTAAATTAAATTAAATTAAAAGGTAATGATGTATTAATATTTTTTTGTTTTTATCCATCATTTTTCAAGCGAGTATTCCAACATTCTAAGTTTTAAATTAAACAAAATCTACATACCAAAAAAGTTGTGTTTTATATATAAAAATCTACTAAGCCAACTCATAAGTAAAAGGATTTAAATTTGATGGCTCCTAAACCTACCTGTTAAAGAGAGAAAATTATTTGCAGGATAGAAAGTGATCTATTTTGTCACTGAAATTCAGTGTGCAAGGACCTTTAGGTAGATCAAGATAAAATGGTGTACATGCATGCAGTGTGTTGAACAGTTAGGTCAGTATGCCTGCAGCTCTTCGTGGTATTGCAATATTTCGAAACCTCCAATTATTTTGAGTTTAAGTCGATGGACTACTGATCGTTATATGTTATTTTCATAACAAATTCTGTAAGATGCGATAACTTCTTCGCTAATCCCAACTTACCAGTATGCAATAGGTATACACAGAACTCATTTAAACGTCATTATTATAAGGCAAGCTAGCTAACTCATATGGATTTTAGTTCTAGGATACTATCATTAGGATTAGGAGACTTTTTAATATTGAGATTTTCAAATGTGAAAGTATAATATTAAGGCAAGTTCTATATATTGTTGTTGCATATAAAATATGTGTGTGTGTGTGTGTGTAAGTTTCTTTTTATTTTTAGAGTTATAAATAAATGAATAAAATGAAATAATTAAGAGATTATTTATAATCAATTGCTTAAATATTCGACATTGATTGCCCAAATATTTTGTATAATATTTTGTCATTATTTTGTAATCAATCCTATTTTGGTAACATTATATTATAGTTGGCTAACATCTGTGCTTAAACTCAGCATAATAAAAGTAAAGTTAATTAACTTGATTTTGTTAAAGAGTTCATTGAACTGAGTTGGCAACTGAGCTTTAATGAAGATGTTGGTTGTCATGGGATGATACAAAGATAAGAGAGATAATTCTTTTATTAAAGATGATGATGAATAAGGTGATAATTGTTCTCAATATATTTTGTTCACTCATGAAAACATGTTATTATGATCAATATAAAAGGCAATATGGTTATCACAATTAATATTAGTTGCTGATAAATATTTAATTTTCATATCCTTTAATTGTCAACATATCACAATAGTTTAGAAGTAGTATCAGTATGGGCTCAGTATTCAACTTTAGTACTGAAATGAATTACTATTGTTTTTTTTCTTGCTTCTTCATAAGATAAGAAAATCACCAAGAAAGAAACAAAACCCAGTTGTAGAGTGTTGATCAATAATTTTGTGAACTTAATCAGCATTATAGTTTGTGTGGAGCTCTAAAGAGGAGGACAATGAGAGTTGGATACCACAAGACATAATACCTTTAACATAGTGCAAAATATATAGCATTATAATATAATAAGTGACTTGATGAGTAGTCAAATTGACTTATAATGTGAATTGCATAAGATATATTAAGATGAGTAACTGTAAGGTACCAAACTTCCCATCAATTATTACATACATTAGGGTCATCCAAAAGTTTTCTATATTTTAACGTGAATTGAACATCACTCTCAATAATGGCATAAAGAATTTTACTATCACTTATTCCTAAGTGAGATAAGAAATTAGTAGCATTTTTGTTTCCAAGAGAGAGTAGTTTGAATCATTACAAAATATTGCTAATATAATAAAATAGATTATATGTTTAAAATATTTCAATTTGAAGTGGTGGCAGAAGTATTGTTTTAATTCTATAACATCATTAAGGTCATCATCTATAATGATCATATCATCTACATAAAGTAATAAAGCATGTAGTATTTATTTATGTGTCGAACAAATAAGGAATTATCTTAGGGATAAAAAGAAAGCCAAGTTGTTGAATAATAGGGCTAAATTTGCTAAACCATGCTCGAGAAACCTGGTTAAGGTCATGTAAAACATTTTTAAAGTGAAATAATTTCTAGAGGATGACCACAAAATGGAGTTGTTCACATTTAAACTTCTTTAGAAAGGTCACTATTGAGAAATGTAATTTTGATATTCATTTGAAATAGTTGTCATTTCTTAATAACAATAATAATGATGAGGTTGTAAACTAAAGTGAGATGGGCCATAGGAGAAAAGGTCTCCTTATAGTCCATCTCATATTCTTGAGTGAATCTTTTAACAATAAGTTGAGCTTTATTATGTTATAGAGTGCCATATGTCTATTTTTTATTTTGTAAAATGATTGATTTGATTTTATTCTTATAAAAGTTATAAGTTTTAATTGCAAGTATATGATGTAGCGGTAGCTAGCAATGGCAAGTACAGATTAATCTCACAAGGACTGTAAGTATTAGTATTAACCATTTGATAATATCTAACTATATAATTAGGTTGTGAATTTAATTGAAATTAAACTAAACTAAAGTTGATACAATAATAAACTAAGATGAAGAAAATACTATAATTATTCAATATCAAATAAGTAGTACTTAGTTGATGAATCCCCCTAAGACATCTTAAACGCTAACCCTTTATCATGCAATTAGATTATTGATTATTGGATCATGAAAATTCATGTATTATGCTAATATCTTTCTCATGAATATGAACAACTACGCGTCAATTGGTTAACTTAAATCTCTTTCCACTTAAAACTCCTAAGATTGCAATATTAGGTTTTGTTTCAAACAAACATTAACTATTCCTTTCAGAAATGTTTTGGTTGCCTTTCTTTTGCTTCAAATACTTTTGAAAGTAAATCAAAATTTTACACAAGAGCTTCAAATATATGTTTTTGGATATTCTTCTGGCTAAAAGGCTTACAAGTTGTATAATCTAGATACACATTTTCTTTTTGTTTTCAAGAGACGTTATATTTTTTTAACATGTATATCCTTTTAAGTCTTCTCCACAAGAGTTTCTAGATAATCCTAGTAATTATATACTTACAAGTCATTGATTATATAAGTAAAGAATCAATTGTTCCTTCTCCTGATAGTTCTTCTAATATTGATCTTATTATAAGTATATCGGATCCTCCATTTATGTCTTCTAATCATGTTTCTCCTGTTTATTCTCCACCTAATCCTATTTCATCTCCACTTGTTATTCAAAAAAGTTCTAGCATTTCACGTAAGCATTTTTGGATGAATGATTTTGTCATAAATATTGTTCAATCATAAGTCCCTTTAAGTTGGATGGTTGTGTTGAGTGTTATAAAGTTTGACTAGTTGCCAAGGCATATAACCATGTCGAAGGCATCAATTATACTGAAGGTTTCTCCCTAGTTATAGAAATGGTTACAATTTGAGTACTTCTAGTTATTGTAGCTACTTGTGGTCAACCAATTCATCCACTTGATATTAATAATGCATTCTTGCATGGATTTTTGGATGAAGAAGTTCAATTTATACTGAAGGTTTCTCCATAGTTATAGAAATGGTTACAATTTGAGTACTTCTAATTATTGCAGCTACTTATGGTCAACCAATTCATCCACTTGATATTAATAATGCATTCTTGCATGGATTTTTGGATGAAGAAGTTTAATTTTTACCAAACTGAAGGTTATGACAAAGTTTCCTTGAATCAATTTTTTAGATTGAAATGCTCTTTATATAGTCTAAAGCAGGTCAATTGATAGTGGAATCTAGAGTTTACTAGTAAACTTCAGGATTTTGATTTCACTCAATCAAATCGTTCTTCTTTCTTACTCTCAATGATTTTTAGCTTTGGACATTTTATGATACATATTAGGCATCCTACCTTGTTAGAAGAAGATTTGTTACTGGTTATTGTATTTTTTTTAGTCCTGCATTGATCTCCTGGAAAACAAATAAGTTGAATAATGTTTCATTATCCTCTACTGAAGCTAAATACAAGAGTTTATTTGCAATTGTATGAGAACTTCAATGGATCTTGAACTTGCTTTTGTTGCCATTCATATCACCTCTAACCTTGTATTTCATGTACAAACTAAAAATCTTGGGATTTTTCACTTGGTTTGTGATAAATTCAGGCAAAGGTTCATTCTTCCTTAATTTGTTCCTTCACAATAGCAGCTAGTTGATTTATTTACTAAGCCTTTATCAGATCCTTTATTTCATCGCCTCTTGCCTAAGATAAGTTTGTGTGATTGGCACCAAAATTTTTAGTTGAAGGATTGAGGGGTGTAGAGTATGTAATATTTATTGTACTTTAGTCAGAGAAGTTAAGAGGTTGTTATAGAGAGTAGTTATAAAGTGTAAAAGAAATATATTTTGTTATAATTATGGAAATGGAGGTAGTAATCTTCCATAAGAAGCAATATGTTCTTTTCAATTTAAGTAATAATAAAAGCATTTTCCATTTCCTTCTCTTATTTAACGTTATTGTTGGATTATCAACAAAAACATCCTTGATACATGAGGATTGAACTCATCTTCCTAAGCTCACAGATGATCAATGGGTAAGTTTAGTGTCCATTCTTAATACACATAAAGGTTCGACCTCCACTTCAGAAAAAGTCACTGGTAAGAATTTTTCTTTTAAGATAGTTATTAGACACATGAGCATCTCAACATATGATGGGGAATAAAAATATATTGAGCAAAATTCAAATTTTGATTACATTTCCAGTAGGCTTGCCAGATGAAGAGTCAATAGTAGCCATCCAGGAAGGAACCATAAACTTAAGAGTAGGAGTTAAATTACAACATATTTTTATTTGTGTTAAAATTGAATTGTAATCTTATTTCTATTGCTTGCTTAATGGAAGATGTAAATTGTTTCATCATGTTTATTGATAAACTGTGTGTGATACAGGATCACACTTTGAGGACCCTAATTGTTATGGGTGAACAATAGGATGTGATCTACTACTTCTATGACATTGAATGGACATAAACTCAATGAGTTAAAGTGGTGGACTCCCTTATTTTATAACACAAGTGTATGGGTCATCTTTCTTCCTAAGTAGTTGATTTTTTTCTGTCATTAGTAATAGTACTAGTTGCTATAGAGAAAATAAGAATTGTAAAATATGTTTTCTTACAAAACAAATGTGAGATGTTTTTCACTCAAGTAATAGTAGAGCAATTGAGCCATTTACACTGATTTATTGTGATGATTAGGGACCATATATAGTAGTTTCTTCTTATAAGGCCTATTTTTTCTGTTGTAGATGATTTCTTAATAGTAGTTTGGGTTTATTTGATGGATGATAAAATAAAGTTAAAATTATTCATAATTTTTGGGCTATGACCCAAACTCACTTTAATTTTCAAGTGAAAACTATATAAAGTGATAATGGGATAGAATTTATGCCTTTAAGGAAATATTTTACAAACCATGGCATAAATTTTCAAATTTTATGTGTAGATACCCCTCTATAAAATGGGCAGGTTGAAAGAAAACATTAACACATTCTTAATGTAGGTTGAACATTGTGTTTTTAGGCTCACTTGCTAATTGGCTTTTAGGAAAACGTATTTTGGCAACAAGAAATCATATTAATCATACTCTAGCTAGTTTGAATGGTGGTAACCACACAAGATCTATTTGGAAAGAAAACTTCATATGCCTATATTTGTACATTTGGTTATTTATATCATGCTTATTATTGTGGGCTTGATCGGGATAAATTTAGTTCATAAGGTCGACAATGTATTTTTGATGGTTATTCTCATACATAGAAGGGTTAGAAATTATATGATCTTGAGTATGATGTCTATTTTTTCTCGCCTAATGTTGAGTTTGTTGCAAATAAGTTTCCTTATGCTGAAAACAAAATGCCTAATTTTGATGATAGTGTTGGAGTAGCTTTTTCCATTACAGTTTATATTAGTGGAGATCATAGTTTGGGTTATGATAATTTGCTTAATAATATGGGAACTAGGTGATATGAAGAGAGGGGGCGCGAAAGGATTGAAATTAATTTGGAGAGTAATATAGAGGAAATGGAGAGTGATGTTACCAGCAACAAAAGTGTTGTAGCACCACTATAAGTTGATATCGAGCCTATAGGATGTGGACACCATGCTCATTAGCCCTCCACTCAGCTTAAAGACTATGTTGCCAATAATATGTGTTGTATAGACCCCATACTTCCATTGCATCATCATTATCTTCAAGTACTCTATATCCCATTGCTCATTATGTATGATGTGATAAATTTTCTATCAAGCATAGAGCTTTCTTTGTAGCATTATCTACTGAGGTTGAACTAACTCAATTTTAAAAGGTGTTGTGTGACCCACTATGGTGAAAGGCCTTGAAATAGGAGATTGATGCACTTGAAAAGAATAAGACTTGGAGTATTGAGACTCTTCACTTGGTAAAAAGGTGATTGGATGTAAATGAGTTTACAATAAAAAGTGTAATTTAAATGGAAAGTTTGAGCAATTCAAAGCCTGATTGGTGATTTGAGGAAATATCCAGGTCGAAGGTGTAGACTATAATGAAACGTTCACACTTATGGCTAAGATGATGATTGTGAAAGCATTCTTGTCCATTGTTGCTACACAAAATTAGGAGTTACATCAAATGAACATTCACAATGCCTTTTTTGCATGGGGATTGTGGCAAGGAAGTTTATACGAAGCTTCCCTTTGACTTTGCTGCTTTTTAATTGGATAAGGTTTATCGTTTGTTTATATCGTCTACAACAGGCGCCCAAAATTAGTTTTCTAAACTTGCCACTGCACTCAAAACTTATGGCTTCATTTAATCTTATGCTGATTATACCTTGCTTACTTTTTGAAAAGGGGTGGCTATTATGTATATGCTTATTTATATTGATGATTTGATTATCACTAGCAATGATGGTAAATTTTTTAGCCACTTTCAAGTTCTATAATGGTCATTGTTTTCATATGAAAGACTTATATGTGTTGAAGTATTTCCTTGGTATTGAGGTGGGTAAAAATCCGCAAGAAATTTTCTTGTGTCTACATAAATATGCGCTCGATGTTGTCACTAAAACTAAGTTGTTAAGTGCTAAACTTGTTTATTTTTTGATCGATCAGTGTCATCAGTTCATGCTGGCTTCCAAGTGGTTACTTGATGATCCTGAAAGGTATCATTGCCTAGTGGGGTAGTTAATTTATCTGACCATTATGAGACCTAAATTGAGTTATTGTGTGCATATTCTGGAATAGTTTATGCAAGTGCCCTGGGGAACATTGGATGCGGCACTAAGGGTGGTTCTCCATTTGATGTGTCATCTTGGGTAGGGTATTTTGTTGTATCATGCCTATTATGATTTGATTAGGCTGCTTGTCCTCTCACCTGGTGATCATTGATAGTGTATTTTGTTCTATTGGGTACTTCTTCTTTTATTAGAAGAAGAAGATGGTATCTTGGTCCTCTGCTTAAGTAGAATATCATTCAATAGCTACAACAACATGTGGGATGATTTGGCTCAAAGCACTACTGCATTCACTTGGAATCGAGCGTACATAACCTATGTGGTTGTATTGTGATAATCAAATGACTCTTTATATTGCGTCGAATCATGTTTTCCATGACTGTATTAAGCATATCAAGATTGATTGCCATTAAGTGCGTGATCAGATTTATTTTGGGAACATTGTCACACAATATGTTCAGAATTACAATTAGCTCACAGAGATACTGATGAAAGCAATTGGCAAGCATCAATTTGACTATCTTTTCACAAATTGGGCATTCGAAATCTTTATACGCAAATTTGAGAGGGAATATCTGCCGGATTCTGGCTGAACTGCACGTTGCCGTTTGAATCCATGAGTCGGTTGCCTCACGTAAGAGTTTCGGTGTG
>JANVCL010000008.1:26618801-26629714 GCA_026546855.1 Erythroxylum incrassatum
TGTCACTTGTCTCAAATCTTACCATTTAGGAACTTTACTAAGCCAATTTACACATTGACTCCTCAAACTTTTGATTTTTAACAATTAACTCCAAATTACTAATTTAAATCCATCAATTTCTAATTTAATTCTAATTTATCAAAATCATATCCAAACATCCTGGAATATTTCAATTGATTAATACAATATGCATGCATTTAATCTTCTGAACCTTTAAGCCTCAACAATTTAGGAGATAGGATATTACAACGGCGGTGAAGAGGAGTCATTCATTCCATTCTACACTCTTGATTCTTTATTCTATACACAAACAAGCACACTGGGGAGGCACATAGAGATAGAGAGAAAGAAGAGAGAAATAGAGTAGAGAAACAAAACGAGTCGGTGAAGAAGAGAGAAAAACAGTAGAGAGGTGGAAGATAGGGACAGAGGCTGAAAGCGATAGTCGGAGCTGAATCCATTGAACTTAAGTAACCATTCGATTGGGTAAGAATAAGCTAAAGAAAAATGCGAGAGCTAATGCCAAAAGATTGAGAGGGGTAGGAGACCAACTGTACTCCATCATTTGATCCTTGTTTGCTCATTCTATTTTTCACCTGTTAGTTTCTTGTTTATTTACTCAACTTATTACTTTGTTAGCTTAATTGATTGTTACTTTGTTATCTTTTCATAGTTCATTTAGTATTCATTATTTTATTGCTTTAATACTTCTATTTACAGTAACATGGGACTGAAGTGTATGGAGATGATGAACTGTGTTTATACTATGATGGGTTGATCTCTTTTTCTTGAAAATTAATGTAGCTATTTTCGTTGACTATGCATGTTTGAGTTATAAATTTGTTGTCTTATTCATTTATATGGTTTCTGACCTGAATGGATGTAATATAATGGCCAAACTTTGCATCATTTTTAGTATTAAATGAAGGACCGAGAGGAGAAGTTTAATACGGATTGAGAAACTATGAATGCTTAGGTTAAGAACTAGAAATATATTAACTTAAGTGGTAATTAGTAGTCAGGTTTCCATAATTAATTCAGATAATAACTTGTTGAATATGAAAGTTAGATTAGTTTATTATTCCAGTTGATTTGGAACCCAACTGTTAATTTTAGTAATACAACTAACCAATCATTCCCTTAATCATGCATATGAGATTAAATTAGTGAAATTAATTCTCAAGAGTCTTCCACTTTGATTAATCTATTTGTCTTTACTTTCGATTAAATCGTTTATTTTTCAGACTAATTTGTGATCTTTTTTAACACCTTCACTCAACAATTGGGATAGAATGTTTAGGATTGCAATTTTTTGGTTCAAAATTAATTTAAGTGAACCAATTTCACCTCTGTGGGAGACAACCCTTGGTAATCACTACAATTACCTTGTATAATTGTGAGTAGGATAGCCTAGGTATTTTTAGAACTTATTTGGGCACAACAATTTTTTGGCATTATTGCCAAGGAGGTGTTTAGTGTTTTGAACTTGAATTATTTTTTATTTTTTTGTTTACTGAAGTGATTTTAATTGTTTTGTTGATTGTTTTGTTTGTTCATGCATACATTTTTGTCATGTTATTTCATCGAATTATTTTAGTAATATTCTTATTAATTCACTGTTATTTTTATTCGGTTTATGCAAGAAAGGAGGTCTTAGGAAGGTGAACTTGCTCCCTTTATTGACAACATACATCTGATAAAAGGACCTCCAAGGGACATTGAAGACAATCTCGTTGAAGATAATCTTGAAGGACGAAAACCAAAAGATCAAGAGATGAGTGAAAGGCAGCCAGTGATGAAGGAGTAGGGCAGACCAATAATCGTTACTATCGCTTCGTGCATACAATTGGTGGAGGCAGCTAGGAACTATGAATTGAAGAGTATCCACTACATTATGTTGCCATCATTCTATGGGGTTGCCAATAAAGACCCTTTAAAATTTATTCAAGAATTTTATACCACTCTCTAGATATTCTAGTTGGATGGCCTAGATGAAGATTAACTCAGGATGAGGTGCTTCCCACACACATTAAAAGATCAAGCCAAGGCATGGCTGATTACCCTTCCACTCGGTTCATTGATTACATAGGAAGAGGTGTACAATAAGTTGATGGGAAAATTTTATTCCCACTAGAAGACTTCTGAGTTACAGAAAAAGATAGCTACCTTCACTCAAATGGAGGGAGAGTCATTCCATGAGGCGTGGGAACACTTCAAACTCCTGCTTATTTAGTATCCATACCATCATTTTCCACTACACATGCAGAACCAAATCTTTTATGATGGATTGACATAACAATGTTAGTATATAGTGGACAATGCAGCAGGAGGAGTTATGGGAGAGAAGATCGCCAAAGGAACATATGAGATCTTCAAAATGTTGGGGGTCAATTCCCAACCAAAGAGCATAAGGGAAAGAAGAGTTGGAGTTCATGAAAGTGAGCTCAAATTAAGAATTGGCTATGCAGTTAGCTTAGTTAACAAGGAATTTAAAGATGTTGATTACAAGACTACCCCAAAACCTTCCAAATCAAGAGGTATTTGGTATATGTGGAACTTGTGGTCATGTAGCTAACATTTGATCGTATTCTTGTGAGCCTTTTACTGATGGGGAAAAACAAGTGAACTCACTCAACGGTTTTCAACCAAGGGATTGAATGATTCATACTCAAACACCTACAACCTTGGTTGGAGAAACCACTCTAATTTTTCAAGGAAGACCAATGATCCACCAACCTAGCCTCAACCACAATACCAAAAATTTCATAGGCCAAATTATTACCAAGCATAATCCTCACTTCAAAACCCACCAAGTAAGCCTTCTTTAGAGAAATGCCTGAATGTGTTTATTCAGGTAACAACTCAAAATCAAGAAATGAACAAGAGGTTTGATTCTTTGGAAGCATCTGCGAAGAGGATTAAGATCCAAGTAGGACAACTAGTGGCTTAAATGGACAACAATCAAAAAGAGGAGTTGTCTAGTCAATCCGAGCAAGCCCAAGCAGTTAATATTCTAAGAAGTATTAAGGTAATACATAAGCATGTTGAGATCCCTTATAATATGTCTAGTGCAGGTAATCAAGAAGAGGAGAGCTTCCTTAACGAAGAAGGTGAGTAGAATGGAGGAAGCAATGGGCACGAAAACCCTTCAAGGCAGGTTTAGAAAGGTGAAAAACTGGGGCATGCAACTAACTGCAATGAAGGACCAAGATTGCATAAGGAGGCTAATCATTCATTCCATTCTACACTCTTCATTCTCCATTCTACACTCAGACATACACATTAGGGAGGCACAGAGAGAAAGAAGAGAGAAACAGAGAAGAGAAACATAGTGAGTCGGTGAAGAAGAGAGAAAAACAGCAGAGAGGTGGACGCTAGGGACAGAGGCCGAAAGGGAGAGTCGAAGCTGAATCCATTGAGCTTGAGTAACCATTTGGTTGGGTGAGAACAAGCTGAAGCAGAAGGTGAGAGCAAATGCAGAAAGCTTAAGAGGGGTAGGAGACCAACCTTACTCCCTCATCCGATCCTTGTTTGCTCATTCTATCTATTGTTTGTTGCTTAGTTTCTTGTTTATTTACTGAACTTATTACTTTGTTCACTTAACTAACTGTTACTTTGTTATCTTTTTATAGTTCATTTAGTATTCACTATTTTATTGCTTTAATACTTCAATTGACAGTAACATGGGATGTCATTGTCTCTTACACTATCCTGGGAGCCTTTTGCTATTGGCGAATTATATGCATAAGTCCTCTAACTTGCTCTTAAAAGTTAACGAATATAACCCATATCAATCTTCTAGAATGCTCCTATTGTCCTTGATCCTCTCATTGCAAAACTTTATGAATTCGTATGTCATCCTTGATTTTTTGATCAAATTCCCACAAATGGCGAAGATTGATATTGTTTAAACATATGTTTAATGTTCAACAACATATATCATATACCAAGTGTAAACCTATTCAAACTATTGTCGTGCTTCTACAAAAATAATGTCGCAAGTTGCTCTAGTGATAGCATTTTAATGCTTAAGTCAATTCTTGATTCAAGGATTAAGTACTTCCAAAAATTTTACCAAAATTAAAAAGTGAACCCATGAACTTAAGGAAGTTAGTTTTTTCCTAATAATATCAATAATCATCAAGTCCAAACTAGTAGAACTTTTTTCAAGTAAATAAATAATTTTTATTTTAGCACAGTGACTCATTATGCAACATTACAACTCACATGAGAGGATAGAAAAATCAATTTTAACCATGTGTGATACTAATAAATAGAATATAAAAAAAGAAAAATAAAAAGGACTTTCCAAGCATCTTAAGTATAAAAATTAAAATGAACACAAGAGGATTGACTTTCCTAACACTAAGGGGGCATTTGGTTTGAGCACGGAGTTGGGTATGGATATGGGTATAATAGTAGAAGGAAATGAGAATGGGTATGAAAAATAAAAAATGATGTTTGGTTTGTAACTTTGGTTTCTGTATTAATACCAATAATGTTGTTTGGATTGTTGCATTAATGAGAATGAAAGATAATATAATACCATTTTTTCATATCATATTTAAAATTGAATATAAAGCATAAAACAACATCAAAATATGAGTGCTCACATTGAAATTAATGTTTTACATTGAAATTAAAGGTAGCTATTACATTAACGAATATGAATGCTCATAGAATGAGCAATAATATTATAAACAAGGATTTATTGTAAAGAAAAAATAAAAAATTATTTTATAATCATGTACAATTTCACGTTATGATGATTATACCCTTAGAAATCAAATTGCTTTAAACATAAACACCGAAAGAAGTATTGAAGTAGCTACAAGTTTCCAATAACTTCAAAATTGAAGAGCCCAAGAGCCAGTCAAACAGCTTTATAATTATGAATAATAATGATAATAAAAAATAATAAGAAAATTAATTTTGTATAATAATAATAATAAGTACAAAATTTATAAAAATAATTGATAATAACAACAATAATTAATTATAATTATTATTACAAATTTTATCATAATAATAATAAGATAATTAATTTCGTATAATAAAATTAATAATAATAAATAAATAAATAATAATAAGATAATTAATTTCGTATAATAAAATTAATAATAATAAGATAATTAATTTCTTATAATAATAATAATAATAATCATCATCATCATCATCATGATAATAATAATAAGAAGAATAACAATAACAATAATAATAATTTTAAAATTTATAAATAATAATAATAAGTTTAAAATTTATAGTAATAATAATAACAATAATTAATTAATAATAATAATAACAATAAATAATAACAATAATAATAATAACAATAACAATAAAAATAAAAATAAAAATAACAATAAAAATAATAATAATAATAATAATAATAATAATAATAATAATAATAACAACAACAACAATAATAATAATAATGAAGATGATAATGATGAGTTTAATAATATAATTAAGAATAAAAATTGCTTATGTGGGGAGGGGTATTTCTGACATTTTCTTATGTGCTTAGTTTTTGTCCGTAAGACAAGAATTCTCATATCTCAGTTTTGGAAGGAACAAAAATTTCTGTTCTTATCCTCTAAAGACAGAACAAAAATGGGTGAGGTCGGCAAACAAACAGGACGGAAAACAGAATTTTTGTGTCCTTGTCATCCGTCCTCACCCCTGAGAACACTAACCAAACGCAGGGTAAGAGCGAAGGGGATGGACGACCACGAAATCCATCTCCTTCGTCCATTTAATCTGACAGCTTATATTTGTTTATGACACTGTTCAATGTTCTGTCTTTATTATTATTACTCTCCCTCTGCCTAACTTTGCTACTCAAAGTTGGAGAAAGTTTTCTTCCTCATTCTTTAGCTCTCCGCCCTCCACTTCCTCTGCTTCTCCGCCTCACCTCTACCGCTCGGCAACACAGATCTTCCTTCTCTAAACATTGTTTACAACTTTGGTAAACTCTCCTTTTTTCTTCGACGCTTTTATTTTTTCAGTTATGGTTTCATCGACCTTTTATTATGTGTACAGATGGGTGACGGTTTTATTCAACATTTAGAGTTTCTCTCCAACAAAGCCTTTGAGGTTTACAACAGTGGTAAGCTGTCCTTTTTTCTTCGGCGGTTTTATTTCAGTCATCGTTTTGTATTTGCGTTTTTTCCTTCAACTTTCATTGAGTTTTTATTATGTATACAAATGGGTAACGGTTTTCTCTCCAACAAAGCCTTTGAGGTTTGCAACTGTGGTAAGTTCTCTTTTTTTTTCTTCGTCGGCAATTTTATTTCAGTATAATGATATTTTTTCCTTCAACTTTCATCAAGCGCTTTTAAGTCTGGTTGTTGTTTGATTAGTTGGTATAAAATAATCAAAGATGGAGCAAGGAAGAGCCGCACTATTATCCTCAGTAAACGAGATTTAACCCCTTGCATTAACGTTAGTATTTCGTTGTATCTTTTACCGCTAATTAAACATCTTACTTTATTCTACCCATCTTCTCGTATGCACCAACATTTGATAATTGCTTGTGATTCTGCTTGTGTAGATGGGCCTTTCGTGGTTAGGGAAGGTATGTCTTCTTTTCTGTAATTTAATGTCTTTGTTTTGTGTAATTTGCTTGGATGCAAGATTTTTTTTAAAATTTTGTTATTACTTAAGTTTATGCTGAATTATTAACAGTTTAAATGTCCATGGTCTTGGAATTTAGTTGATGCCGTCCACGATGGTAATGGGACCAGCTGTTTGATGGCTTGGTTTGCTTCTTCTCCCTCTTGTTTCCATGCAATGTTTTTTGAAACTGTTTTGTTCCGTTGATGTTATGTAAAATGGAGATGGGAAGTTTTCGGAAACTCCTTCCTCTACAACATAGGATTGTTTACCACAATCTTTACCAGTTTTGTTTTAGCTTTATTGTCGTAGATTTTGAGGACGATTGTTAATATGATTCTTTCTTCTGTTTTTTTAACTTTAGTGGAAATAAATACAAAGTTGCTTTCAGACATTTTTACCTACTGATGTGTTAAATTTAATTAAATCCAGTCGTATGTCAAAGATTCCAAATCCTGTGTCTCCACCTTTAATGAATAACAAAAGATAATCTTTCAAAAATTGCACCGCACATTTCACATTTAATGCCTCTATTGTTTCTTAGTTAAAGGACTTAACATTATTTAAAAATGAATTCAGTAATCCTTCTTTTTGGAGGAAACGAAGGGCCATCCTTTGGTCAAACTTTGGCAACTCTCAATCATTTCGCATTAAAATTTATTTATGAATTGAGTAATTCTCGAAAAGAAGGACCATCCCTTGCTCAAACTTTGGCAACTCTCAAACAATTCACATTAAAAATCATTTATTTGGACAACTTTTTCTTTTCGGCTATGCACACTTTTCAATTCCTCAAAATTTCTTCTGGTTTTGCAATCCCTAGAAATTGCTTGTGAGGATTTGTCAGAATTAAAGGTTAGGTTCAGAGGTTCCATTTTTGGTTACCCCGTAAAGTTTTTAAACTTTTTTTTTTGTTGTTCCAATCACAAGTTGATGAAGCAGTTCAATAAAATATTGTTAATCATAAAGGATATAATTAATGGAATAATTAATCTTTAAATTTGTGTTGTTTTGCATTTTTATTGATGAGAAATAATATAATTTAAATTAAATGCCCAATATCATTGTTTTATTGTCTCCTTAGAAATTAAATTTATTAAATTGACATTTAATTATCCCCTCAAAATTAACGATAATAGACTTGACTAAGATTTAAATTTCATATTATAATTAAAATTATTATAACAGTGAACTATTAACTATGTTAACGCAGGTGGATGAAACATTGAACTTGTTTAATGAACTACATCTTCTACATCAAGCAGTACCTACAAAGACTAAGACTCTTCATGATGTATGTGATCGTCTCGTATAATACATTGCGCCGGAAACTTGTTCATGAAACAAATATCGATCTTCAATGTGAACTTGTCAAATATACTCAAAGTTGAAGTGTTGGGAGAACAACTTACCTGACAGAGTGAACCGTTAGCTAGTTTACGTCCTACATTAGAAAGAATATTAGTTTTTTTGGACTATTGTCATACATTTTTTATGACAATTATTAATATGATTTATTTTCCTTTTTTCTGCATACATTAAAAAATTTGCTTGCAGACATTTTTATTCAATTCCTTTTTTTTGCTGCAGACATAAAAAAGGTTTGTTTATGGGCATTTTGACTTTATCATGTTTTGATTTTATTGAATCCCCTGTATTTCAAAGACTGAAAATTCTGGCCTTCGACCTTAAACCGATAAAAACTATTGAAGTCACTTTTTGGTCACGTCTTCTTTGTTCATTTGGCCATACGCCATTTTTTAAGGACCTCCAATTCTGCTTTAATTCGTGGACATGTGTGTACCAGCAAGACTTATAAGGCTTACCTAACAGCTTGAGATCCTCTTTACTTAGTGGCAAAGCCAGAAATTTATTTTAAAAAATGTAAGGTATATATATATAATTTTTTTTATCTAATTTATCATAGGCAACCACATTCTTTTAGAATGAATAATCTATATATATATATTTATTTATTTATTTATTTATTTTCTTTGAAAAAAATTTTGAGGGGAGCATTTACCCACCCTCCCTCTTCGCTACTGTCTGTACCGCCTACTCTGTGCCATTTACGTGCCACTCTCTCCCATCTACAGATTTCACAATAAATAAATGGGACAATGTGAAATAAGTGGACGGAAGAAGTTGGCACAGAAACGACGGTACAGACGATCTCATCCCATACCTGACTTGTCCACCTGTAACAGTTCTTTCACTTGCATTTATTTCGTCCTGTTATGCAATTTTGATGAATGTGGATGCGAGTTATAATAAGGAAAGCAATAAAGTGAAGAAAACAGAGGGTAACTTCGACGTGCAAGTTGCCGTGTCCTTCCTTCCAACTTAAAAAACACATATCACTCGTTCAGTTCATTATCTGACATGTAATAAATTTTGGCAGTCTTCAGAAACATACACCCTAGGTCAATCTCTCTTCTTCTCTAATTGGGATGGGATCTCTAATCTCTGCGTCTCTCTCCGATCTCTGTTTGGCAGTATTTCAGACACAAAAATAGAAGATGTTGGGAAAAGAGAGTCAGAGATCACGTGCTAAAGGAGCAGTAAATCATAGCGATTTCCACTATCATCCCCAATGTCTGTATTCATTTCTTAATCAAAAGTTCCTGCGGTCCATTCATGATAGCGATTTTGCTGTTCAACGTCCGATATCGCTACCGTGCATTTCCCAATATTTTTTACCATTTTTTTTTATGTCGCTGTTAATGTTATCAGCTCTTATTGAATTAGACAATTACTTTGAGGGCTAGAAATCATTCGTGTCAATTTTATGTAGATGACCATATTGAGATAACTCTGTTTCGCAATTACTGTGAAAGAAAAAAAGAGAATTTCAAAATCGGAAAGATAAAAGAATAGAATGACGTATTAATTGTATGATAATAGAAATAAAATTGAGCAATATGCTTAAAGATTCAATTAGCTCACTATTTTATTGACGAAGGAGAAACCAAATTTATTCACTTCATATTCCAAAACTTACTATAATAGCCATTACTGTTATCACATAACTTATTTTTAGTTTATAATTAATTTTGATTTACACTTAATATTTATCTTCATAAAAACCAATCAACTTTTATTTACACTTAATATTCATTAGTATTATCTTATATCGTTTTACTATTTAATAATTTCCTATTCATTTTTATATTATTAATTTACATACACAAGATAGTCATTCTTTCCCACATATCAATTTCCCATCCTTAGTCAACGAATCGCACTGTTTTGTCATAAACAATTCGTTGACTTCCTATCTGTTTTATTGTTTACATTAACTCTAACCTAACACTCACACGATATAAAACCTAAAGAATCATACAACTTCTTCATCCAAATTTAACTTCTTACATCTATTCTTAAACATAAATAGATCGGCTTTGGTCTTCCAGTTCAAAAATACCCACACAACATTTCCTACTTTTGAAAATCCAAAAACACATCGTTGATATTAGTATCTTATTCTTTCACTCCCTTTTTATTATGTTTTTTAAATATCTATCATTTTTATATTGGTATAGATCATTTTACCTTTTATTCTCATGTTCATGTCATAAAATAACAAATTTTAGATTCTTGTAATTATATTGTGATATGCCACCTTTTTTATTATGCTATCTTCATTTTTTGCTTATTATAATCCTGATTTATAAAATACAAAAATTCGACCATCCGTTGATATTTTCAACTTTCACTTCCATTTGTAAGCCTGCACTTACACGACTAATGTGACATTACAATATATTTAATTTCGTATGAATTGTTTTTAAATTCATTTATGATCATTTAAATTATTAAGTGTGCGAAGTATACTAAAAAACAATCATCATAATTTTCGAGATTCACCTGCAAAGTTGCAAAGTCACAATCATGTCAAAGAGACAATTTGTTATATCAAAATTACAATTGACACAAAATAATCAAAATTTTTACAAAATAAATACACATGTAAACGTGCTTCCCAAAATTTTAACATCTAAGTATAAGCATATTTAAATTCCTCAAAAAAAATCATTAATTATAGGAAGCACATATGAATTTGAAGTTCGTTAAAATTTGCAATATAATTTTTATTTAGTTCAATTTTAAAAATGTATAGAGCAAAGATCGTCAAAAAACATATTTTAATATATATATATATATATATAACATTGTAACAACAAATATTTATATGATATTTACGTCATTTTAGTCATTATAATATAATTACAAAATTAATACAATATTAATTAAAATTAAATAAAAATGACGAAGAATACATGAGCTCATTAGTAACA
>JANVCL010000008.1:26693004-26706572 GCA_026546855.1 Erythroxylum incrassatum
TGATGATGAGTTTAATAATATAATTAAGAATAAAAATTGCTTATGTGGGGAGGGGTATAAATAGTAACCACTAGATTAGAATTAAAACTTGATACCCACGCCCTTTGGAAGGTTTAGTAGATTCTCAAATTTAATGGAATAATTTCATTCCCTTGAAATTGAAAACCTCAAAGTAAACACTATTTTTTGTAGTTATTTCATTTATTCATTGTTAAACCTTAAAACCAAACGCTCCCTAATATTTAGAGGGTTTGTAAACGTTGAGGCAGCCCTGACCCGGAAGACAACGTAGACGATTATACTGCTTATTGTTTGAAACGCTGCAGCTGACCTGGCATGCTTAGAACTGCAAACACCTGCCACATGAAAGCAAAAGCCCAGTCCAACAATTAGATTCGGTAGGGGGACGATACTGTGCGTGGACTCTGCGCAAGCTCCTAGTTAGTTAATCAGAAAGCATTTTCCTTAACATAAAGTAGTCATCTAGAATTGGGTTAACTCGTAAATAAAAGATGGTCAAAAAGGGGGGTTTTGATTAGGCGTGTTTGTTGATCTAGAAGCATGCAGAGGCATAGTACATTGTCTTGACAAGAACAAAATGTTAATAATGTTGTCTATTTATAACAGTGGATTTCTGTTTTACTTTCTTCATTTGGAAAACAAAAAAACCTTTTAGAGTGGGTTGTTGGAGTTTAGATGGGATTAAGACAAAAGGTGATTGCAGAGGAGTGTGGAGATAGATAGAAGGAGAGGAGGAACATAGAAAGCTGAGAAAAGAAGCCAATAATGCTAATGTAAGAGGGCAGAGGCAGACAGAGGTTTGCTTTCTGGCTACTTTGGGAATAAAATGCTGTCTCTCCGCGAGGATTGGCGTGAGAGAGAGAGATTTGTAGAACCATTAACTATTTGTTAATAATATATATATATATATATCTTTTTTAAAAGGAAAAGCCTAAAAATTTGTGTCCTGCTTTTTAATTTATCTCTCATTCTCCTACGCAGACAGACTGGGTGGTTCTTTCTGCCTTTTCTTTTTGAATTTCTGCTGGACTTGTCTGCCCATTCAGAGGCGCTGACGTGGCGTAAACAAGGCAAAACTAACTCGTCTCGGTAAATATTTTGAATTCTGGGTCCCACTCAATTAAATCTGCCTTTTATCGTTCAAGTAGAATCGAGTAACGTTAAGAATACTATACTTCTCCTCTTAATAACTAATTTAGCAAATACCAATAAGTTAATCGATGACAAAAGTACTTATTAATGATTGGTCTACATAAATTAATTACTGAAAATAAAAATGGCATGTAAGTCACATTTTTATAGAGTTCATATTTTCTGATCAATTTTACTCTATCTTATAAAATTTTAATCATTTATTTTGCGGGCTCTACGCGGGTCCCATATAAATAAATGCCTGAGATTTATTGGATACAATAAGACACCATAATATTAAACAGAAAATCTGAACTCATTTTTATCTCTATTTTGCCAAAACTTTTACTATATACTTTTACTAATTATTTCTACTACTTAAGAATAAAGTTGCATATTATTAGATCTTCACAGATTTTGTATTTTTGTCAAATTTTTATTGTGTGTTGTTGTACCTCATTTTATAAAAATATTTTTAATTTTTAATTTCTAGAATATGAATTTATTAAATAATTGAATATTTAAGTCTATTTAATGATGTGAATTTTAAATATTAGTATATTTCAATAAGCATTATTTTATAATTAAAATTTTACAAATTTCTTAATTATTTAAATATTATATTAATATTTATTATAATCTATATTAAAATAAAATATTTATTGTGTTATTTAAAAAATGAAAGATCACCAAAAAAAATAAAAAATAAAACTAAAGCAACAATCATAAGTCACACATTAGACTTGTAGCACCTTTTCAAAGGAACATTTTGGGTTACATAAAAAGATGATAACATACTCTAACAGCAAAACGCAGTCAGGAGAGAGAATAGCTTTAAGCAAGGAAGTGGAAATAAAAGTAGAAAAAAGCTGCCTGCATAGATTTGAAAAAAAGAAAAGAAAAAGAAACGAGATCAATAATGAGAAGTATAAAGAAGGGGTCTAGACCGGTTTTGTGTAAAATTCTACTCTACTGTGATCTTCAAGCTCTCCTTCCCAAAAATCTCTCTCAAACCATCTCTCCTTACGCGAAGAATTTTATCTAGTTTCTGTTCCCTCTTAGAGCAAAAGAGGAAGCTTTTGCTTGCTATTTTCTTAGGGCTTAAGTTGTGTTTATTACTTCTTAAGAGGGCTGGGGTGGTGTTTGGTAAGAGAGAAAGATAAAGAAAAGAGATAAGAATTTAATCCTAGACGAACTGAGGTGCTATCACAAAGGGGGCGGTTGGGGGGTGGGTTTGGCCAAGTGATGCGATCAGGAGCTTGTACGGTCCAGCAGACCCTCACAACAGAGGCTGCTTCAGTATTGAAGCACTCTCTAAGCTTAGCAAGGAGGAGAGGCCATGCTCAGGCCACTCCCCTTCACGTTGCTGCAACTCTGCTGAGCTCAAGAACCAGTATTTTGAAAAGGGCTTGTCTCAAATCTCAACCTCATAAAACTCCACTTCATCTCCATTGCAGAGCACTTGAGCTTTGCTTCAATGTGGCTCTGAACAGACTTCCAACGACACCTGGTCCGCTACTTCACGGCCAACCCTCTCTTTCCAACGCTCTTATTGCAGCTCTCAAACGAGCTCAAGCACACCAGAGAAGAGGTTGCATCGAACAACAGCAGCAGCAACCTCTTTTGACTATAAAGGTTGAGTTGGAACAACTCGTGATATCCATCTTAGATGACCCTAGTGTGAGTAGGGTTATGAGAGAAGCTGGTTTCTCTAGTATTGTTGTTAAGAGCCATATTGAGGACTGCTCAGCATCTTCTGTATTTCAGTGCTATAGCTCTTCTGGTGGAGTTTTTTCTTCACCGTCTTCTCCTTCTGCAGCTGACACACATAGAGAGATCATCAACTCATCCACTTTTTGGCAGACGCAATTCTTGACTTACTCTTCTGAGCAAAACCAAGTTCTATTTTCACCACTTAAGAAGCTATCAACAAACTATCTGAGAGATTCGGCTTCTGTGAAGGAAGACATTAAGTTGGTGTTAGAGGTATTCCTGAGGAAAAGGAAAAAGAATAGTGTTATAGTCGGTGATTGTGTGTCCCTAACTGAAGGTCTTGTCGGGGAACTCTTGGGAAAGCTAGAGAGAGGAGATGTTCCTTTGGAGTTGAAGCAAACCCAGTTCATCAAGTTCCAGTTTGCACCAGTGTCGGTGAGGCTCATGGAAAGCGAAGATGTTGACATGAAAATCTCAGAACTGAGGAGAAAGATTGATTCTCTCGCTGAATGTGGGGCTATTATCTATACTGGAGACCTGAAATGGACAGTTGAGGAAACTGCTTTCAATGGTGAAGGTGCTGGTTATAGTCCGGTTGATCACTTAGTTTCAGAAATTGGAAACCTATTGTCTGATTATTGCAGCTCAAATAGAAAGGTGTGGTTACTGGCCACTGCAAATTACCAAACATACATTAAGTGCTTGATGAGGCAACCTTCTCTTGAGAATCAATGGGCGCTTCAAGCTGTGTCTGTTCCCTCGGGTGGGCTTGGCCTAAGCCTACGTGCTTCAAGGTATAAAACATGCTGCTTTTCTCGTTTCGTAATTTTGCTTTTACTTTGGCTCATTATTTTTACCATGCGCAGATCAATAGACATATGGATTGTCCGTTCCTACGATTCTTTGTTTGCTTTTGTACTTTCTCGGATGGTCGCCTTTATGGTCTTAATAATGCCAAATCTCTGACGAAAAAGTAGGGTTTGGTGAGACATGCGAATCGCTGTCCTCTGAGTTTCACTTACATTTTGTCACGACACATGACTTCTCATATTTCTTTTTTTTCTTTCAAAATATTAAATAAAAGCACAATCGCCAGAAAACCGTGAAAAATTATAAATCAAAGACAATCCTGTTCTCCAAACGTAAAATTTTAAGAATAAATTCATCTTAGTCGTTTCTAATCATGACTTCTTTTTCATTTCTTTTTGACTTTTGGGATTTGGCAATGTTGATCGACTTTCTGCCAGATATTTGTCGTTTATACCTCGTAACAGGAAGCACATTACAACGTGAAACTCTACTGTTCTGTAACTTGTACATGTTTTAGATTAGCAATTGGAAGCCTGATTACGGATATGAGTTACTTGGTTAGAATATTATTTGCAGAATTGCATCTTTCTGAACTCGTAAAAGTTAAAAATCAACTAAAAGATCTAAATGTCTGATCAATAAATAAAGGAAATTGAGATGGAGCTTATGTGCTTTTTGCAGCTTCCAAGATTCGAGGATAGCCTTCTCACAAAACCCACCACAAGTGTTGGAAGCAAAGCCAATTTTAAGCAAGGAGGAAGGAGACAACTTCAGTCGCTGTCCAGAGTGCACCTCTAATTATGAAAAAGAAGCACAATTATTTAAACCAAGCCAACAAAAACCTTTGCCCCCTTGGCTTCAAACTCATGGAAACGATACAAATACGAAGGTAACAACAACTGAAATTGGAATCTTAAAGTTTGGTTTCTAATGCAGTGCTAGTGTTTGATGACCTCTAACTTGAAAAAAAAAATGGCAGTATGAATTGGTTGAGTTGCGGAGAAAATGGAACAGATTATGCCAAAGTATTCATCATAATAGAAGCCACTCTCAATGCCCTACTGTTCCCGCTGTGTGGAGCAATCAAAACCTAGTTGGAAAGAACCATTCACATGCTTCATCATGCCCATGGTGGGCAAGCCAAAGTTGCAACTTCCCAGATCCAAAATCTATCTCGTTTGCAGATTCACCATTAAAGCCGAATCAAAGTCCCAGTGTGCCAAAATTCAGACGACAACAATCATGCATAATGGAGTTCAGCATTGGAAACAGCACCCAAAAGCACCAAGCAGGGGAATTAAGCTTGGATAATCTCAAGAATACAGAAGACAAGGAAGTGAAGATAACACTTGCTCTGGGAAATTCTTCGTTCACAGATTCGGGGAAATTGAAGAAAGGGGGAGAAGATTTGCTAAAATTATTGCAAGAGAATATTCCTTGGCAATTTAAAACCATACCTTCTATCTTAGAAGTGGTGTGCCAATCCAAATCCATCAACAGGGATACGTGGTTAGTGATTCAAGGCAATGACACCGTCGGGAAAAGAAGATTTTCACTTGCTGTTGCAGAATCGGTTCTCGGGTCTGCTGATTTACTACTCCACTTTAACATGATGAAACGAGATAGTGAGGCGACGCCATGTTCAGAAATTATTGCGAGGGCCTTAAAAAAGCAAGAAAGAGTTGTGGTTTTGGTAGAAGAGATTGATTTTGCTGACACCAAGTTCTTGAAATTTCTTGCTGATGGATTCGAAACAGGAAAATTTGAAGAACCAAGAAAAGAGACGAAAAATCATTGCCATGCAATATTCATTTTGACCAAGGGGGATACGACGACCCATAAAGATGGGATCGTTGGAAACTCTGATTCTGTCATCCAAATGAATCTGAAGGTTGATGAAGACCACCATTCTGAGAGTTTCAAAATTCTCAACGCCGAACGCAAGAGAAAAGCGGAATGGGATATCGAGACTGTAAGCAAAACCAGGAGTCCCATAGTGAATGAAAAGAAAACACTCTCAAGGTACTCAGCTTCCAACGCCCTAGACCTTAATGAAATGGCCAATGAGGAAGACGAAAGCTGCGTCAAATTACCAGGGGAGCTTAGCCCCATGTCGAGCGATCTGATGCGTGAAACCGCATCTGATCCGCTAACGACACATGGGTTTCTTGACTCGATCAAGAACAGCTTTATTTTCGATCGCAATAAGGCTCAAGACAAGGAGATGGCAGAGGCATTGTCGTCCAAAATGAAGTTCTGCTTCGAAGAGATTTTTGGGGTTACAAACACGGTTAGGTTTAATGTGGAAAAGAGGTTATTAGAAGAGATAAGGGAGGGATCAGGTTCTTTTATTAACAGCTTGTTTGAGAAATGGCTAAAAGAGGTCTTCCAAACAAGCCTGCGAGCTGTTTATAGTGTTAGCGGAGGAAAGGACATACAAGTTAGGCTTTGTTACCAAGGAAAAAAGGGTGTAGTTACGGAGAGTGGGTTTATGAGTTCAAGTCTCCCAAAGATTATCCAAATTTCTTCCGTCGTTTCGACTGACTAAAACAAAAAGGTCTTTCCTTGTAAAATTCACGCATGGATGGCATTGGACTCTTAGTCTGGAGTCTGGACTGGGCCACCCCGAATCGCATATGTAACTTTTGCTAATTTTCATAACATGACGTTTTCTCCTTTTCCTTGTTATGATGTTTCCACGATTTCCTAATTATGTTTTGAGCATCATTTTTCTTCATACTTCATCTTTTCTATCTAATTACATTGATTGTGATAAAAATATAATGGGTCACTTCTCAAGTGGGTTTATTATCTATTAATAAAACAAAACAATGATTTAAAAGAGATAAAAGTGGGAGTAAGGAGAAAAAATTGGTCTCTTCAGTTAGAGATTGAAGGAGCAAACGATCTCTATTTGGGCTAAGATTTTATCATATTGTTCCTAATTGTGTAAGCTACACTTTGGTGTAAGTAATTTATGTTTTATTCCCTCTTGTTCACGATGAGATACTTTTTAGAGAGCTTTATTGTGTTGCCATCCATCATTGTTGGTGAATTTTTTTACGCTTATTGATCCATAAATTGTTAGGAGGATTAAAGATCGATGTACCCATTATTTTCGTAGTAGTGGAGATTGTTTTACTAAACTAGGTTATATAGTTTTTCCCTTACACTAAAGGTTTTGCATGTTAAAAATTATGGTGCTTGTTGATTTATATTTCTATTTATGTGTTGATCATCATATGGCATATTTATACAGCCTATATCATTTATAACAAGGTAGAAAAAGAATTATTTTGCTGCTTCCATTTGTGTATATACACAATTATGTTTTTGATCTTTCTCCCAACGAGTAGTATCAGAGCAAGGTTGTAGTATCAATACTGAAGTCAAAAAATGGAAACTAACCTTAAGTAAAATGATATGCTTAAATCATTTTAATTATGTTATCTGGAAAGGGAAGATGGAAGATTTGATTTAAGTAAAGAAATTTCTTGAACCTGCCATTGTTATAGAAAAACCTGAAAATATTATAGATGATGAATGCAACCTATTGCATAGGCAGGTGTATACCTATATCAGATAGTGGGTTGATGACAATGTTTAGAACCATATAGCTAGAGAAACTCATGCTAGAATCTTGTAGAACTAGCTTGAACAATTATAAGCTATGAAAACCAGTAATAATAGGATGTACTTAATCAAGTAATTGCTATCCTTGAAATATCAAGATGGGTCTCCAGTGGCTGATCACATGAATAATTTTTCAGGGAGTTATAAAACAACTCGCTAGTATGGGAGTAAAGTTTGAAGAAGATATTTAGGGCCATTCCTTCTGGGCTCACTTCCAAAGTCATAGGAAACATTCAAGACTTTAATTTATAATTCTATTTTTAATGGTACAGTGTCTTTGGAGCTTGCCAAGAGTAGCATCCTGAATGAAGAGATGAGAACAAAATCATTAGGATGCTCGTTATATTCAAAGGCTTTGGTTACTAAATCAAGGGGGATACGCAAACTAAAAACTCCTAGAAAAATGAAAGATATAGCAAGTTGAGAGGGAAGTAAAAGACCTGGAAAGACATCAGGTGTTATCGTTGACAGAAAATGAGTCATATGAAAAAGGAATGCAGGTTGCTTAAAAGTGAGAAATCAAAGGAAAAAGGTGAAGATAATAAAGATGAAAAGGATACTACTGCAGTTGTATTCGATGTTGATGTTGCTATTACTGGAAAACGTGGTAACCTTATATGACAGGAATCTAGTTTGATAGTGGACTCTAGAGCTGCATTTTATATGGTACCAAATCAATAGTTTTTCTCATCCTATATCATAGGTGAATTTGGTAAAGTGAGGGTGAGGGACTATGGAGTATACAAGGTAATTGATATGGGAGATGTTTGGTTAGAAACCAACATTTAATGCAAGTTGCACTTGAAGAATGTTAGACATATCCTAAATTCTTGCCTTAACATAATCTCAAAGAAAGCTCTTGATATGGATTAAAATATGAAACTATATTTGGTGGTGGCAAATGGAGAATCACGAAAGGGTCCTTTATGGTTTCAAAGTATTGAATACATATACTATTTTTAGGATATAATCTAAGTTGATAGTAGTAGAGGTGAATGTATTTAGCGATCGTAGCACAGAATTATGCCATATGCACCTTAGTCACTTAAGTGAGAAGGGACTTGACACTCTTACAAAGCATAAGCTTCTTCCTATTAAAGGTAATTTATTAAAACCTTGCACTCATTGTCTGGTTGGTTAGCAACACAAAATTTCTTTTCATAGATCTCCTCCACATAGGAGGACATATGTTTTTGGTTTAGTTTATACTTGTGTTTGCACCATGGAATCTAGAACTATTGGTGGATCTTTTTGTGACATTTATTGATGACCATTCTAGAAAAGTTTGGGTGCTTGCTTTGAAGTTTAAAAGCCAGGTATTTTATGTCTTCAAACACTTTCTTGCAAGTGTTAAAAGAGAAACAGGAAAAAAAATTGAAGTGTGTCGAAGCAAATAATGTTGGTGAATATAAGGCCATTTGAACAGTATTGCAAAAACCACAACATCAATCTTGAGAAGACGGTGCCTATGACTCCAAAATATAATGGGGTTACAGAAAGAATGAACATAACAATTACTAAATGATAGTTGGGCATTAATGTGTGTTCTTTTTTAAGTATTTGGCATGTGTTTCTTGTATAATATGTTAGTATTATTGTGTTTTAGGACTTGTTTTGTGTGTTTTTGTTCAATTTGATCTTCATGGTTGTTCTTTTGTCTTTAATATTGGTTTAGGGTAAGAATTGATTATTTTGGTGTAGGAATGGAGGGTGGACACCTTTGTGGTTGAGCTAGGGACCAAGAGAAAAGAAGAGAAGTGGAGCTACTGAAGCTTTTTTCACATTAACCCACGATCGTGGGAATTATCCTTATGTTTTCCACTTAGCCCGAGGAGTCACACAGGTTTGACTTATTTTTTTAGTTTTTCATGATATATAATGTCACAAATCCCTAGGGTTGAAGGAGAGTCGTGGAAGCTAGCTTCTAAGAGCTAAAGGCAGATTGAGAGCCTAAAGATAGGTGGAGAATCAAGGTTTTTATTCCTAATTGAGCAAAGAGCATTCCGTCATCCAGATTTTCCAGACTCGGGCAAAGAAGAGGAGGAGCTTGCCCCATCTAGTTCTTATTTCGGTTTTGTTCTCTTTTGGCATGTTTATTATGAATTGTTTGGCTATTAGGGATGTTAATGATATTATGAGTGGCTAAAACATTTTTTAGGGTTTATTGTTTGAACTATTTTTGAACCTTAGGTTATTGATTCAATAATATAAATGTTTGTGTTATTTATTGAGCTCAAACCTTGCAACAAATCGAGAGAGTGAGCTTTGTAATCTGTATTAAATGTACAGCGAGAGTTGACATTTAATAGACCTATAAATAACAAGTTAGCGATTTATTAAGAAGAGATTTCAATAGATTGATACATTGCCTATAGGATAGCTTCATATCTAGTTGAATGTTTAGGAAAATCTTTGCACATTTAACACCCCATCCTTACAAGACACATACCCGACGTTCTGAAGGATGTCCGAGTACGTACACCATAAGGGTGGCATGCTCGAGCGGTCACATTACTAACTTAATCATGGCATCATCATTAAAACGTAATTATCATAATATTTAAAACCTAATTCCTCATTTTATTCATAAAATCGAATATGTACATTGTAGCTTTACATTAACATACATATATGTACATTATCAAAAACTAATAAGAGTTTACATCTTTATATACAGAACACGCTACATACATGAGGAATTATACAAAAATTTTATCTATATCCTTCAGTCTCAGCTGATCTACCTTTGATCCATTTCTTCTATCTAAAAGTGAACTATTCTTCTTCTAGATTTTCTGTGTCACTAGTATCCTTTCTCGAACCTGAAACGTCAACATTGCAATTTTAGTGAGTTTTGCGAACTCAGTGAGTTAACCATCCCTGATGGTTCACTCAAATCATATAACATATCAACACATACAATTACATAATTCACATGTTTTCATTTATCACCACGTAGCATCACAAAACTCATTTGTTCACAATTTTCACAATTTCTCATTCAACATAATTCAACAATACATTTCAATCATTCAAAACATACATATTAAATATATATGCAATGCTCTTGAGACTCACTTCCAGTTGTTATTGTTGTGACCGAGTGCCTGTAACTGTCTCATGTCCATTACAGATACTGGGCTCATTAATAACTGTCCCTTATCCGTTGGAGATACAAGGCTTATTATACATAGTGAGCCTTTGGCTCTTAATCATATTATGAGCTTTAAGCTCTTTTTTGGTGGCTACTTCGATCACAATTGTCAATATCTATTCATACATTCATGTAATGAAATGCATCACATGCATTCAGTTAATCAAATGTTCTCAATGTTACACATTCATATTCACGATCACAATCTCATTCACATTTGTCATCGGACCTTAGTTTGGCATTCAACATATACGTTGAGAATCACTTATTTCGTCAAATTCACATTCAATGAGCACTTCCAATATATTATTCATGCATCAAATGCCTCAGATATTTAATGTCTAGAATCAAAACAATCACATTCACATAATAATTCAATACAAAATTGAAAACAAACAATTAATCAAGTGAGACCATCTAGGTTACTCACAGTTTGCTCCAGATAGCTATTGCCTCGATGTGTCGGCAAATTTTGGACTTTGTTGCTCTAATTGCTCTTCTATATCATGCAACACACATTTACACTCATCACAACTTTGCACAATTATATAAGTATTAATTTATGCACAAATGTGTATATGGATTATGTAAAATGCATGCTCAATGACAATACTAGGTATATTTCCTTTATTTTTCATCTCATGATCATTCATTCTTCAAAACTCATATATATCTAATTTGAACTTAGGTTTATACCTCAATAATACAAACTTATTCCAAGTTCATCACTCAATCATACAATAAGGTTCATGGCTCAATACACTTAATTCTTATAATATCATCAATCAATCATTTACTAATCTTTTCCTAATGAATTCAGATGACCATGAAATTTGGTAATGAGGAAGGACAATGTGTGAGGAGTTTGTGGTTCAAATTTTAAGTCAATCGGAGGCCCGGAGAAGAAGTTATGGTCAAAAGAGTGAAGGGTGTTAAAATTGTCAAAAAGCATTGCACTCTCACTGCCACGATCGCGCTTATGGACGATCATCCATTGCTTGTTGAATCCTCTCTGTCACGATCGTGCTTGTGCACGATCATGCAGTACTTGACGTCTCCCTTCTATCACGATCGTGCACTACCTGACATCTCCTCTCTGTCACGATCATGTTTGTACATGATCGTGCAACTTCTCTAAGGTTCTATAAGCACGATCGTGCAACTTCTCTAAGTTTTCCTCTCTGTCATGATCATGCTTATACACGATCGTGCACTTCCTGATGGCTATTCTCTAAATAAATTTTTGGGTAAATTTTTCATGTCCATTTTGATATGGAAAAAGAAGTAATTAGGCAATACATTCTTCTAGAGAAATGTTGCCATATGTCTTAAATTTCTAATGATACCAATTTCATGCATTTTGGTTCAATATTCTGCAAGTTATACCTAAAACACTTAAGAATGTTCCCAAACTGCGACAACACACTATACTCAACTTCAAGCCAAATTTTGAAACCCTTAAAGACATAATTCAAATTCGATTCCTTCATGAACAATGTAGCCATATGTCTCTAATTCAATCTAAACTTAAAATCATCCCATTTGGATATATACAGATCAAGAGATGGCTAAAATACATATGCATATTCAGTGAAAACACTCCATCTAACATATTCCAGCACACTTCATCACCATTTTCATCCTAGTTCCTCTCTTTTGCTTAGTCTATCAATTCTAGCTTATGTCCTCATTATTTCCTCTTCATCACCACTTCCATTTCAGCTCATTTTTAATCACAAAGCAATCATATTCTTTGTTTAATCATAACACCAAAAATAGAACATGAAACATCCTTCTACCTATGAAATTTTGCTGCACCTTTTTCCTACACCAATTTCAATGATCCTTTTATTTCAAACTCATCTCTACAACAACTAATGAAATATTAATCATCATAATACAAAAACAAGACACTAATGTGTTCATTTCTTTACCCATGTTCCAACATATATAAAACACCATTTTATGATCATTTAACCTCAAACTATCAGTATACATGTTTCATTCAACAAATTATGAAGAACCATATGATACTTGGTAAAACTCCAAACTCTTCAAAATCACGTGAATCCTTGCTTTCCATGGCTCACACGACCATCAACATAGAGGTGGGTAGATTAGGTTTTTGTTTTTGACAAATGAAGAAGACGAAAAAAATAAGGACAAGGTTTAATGTTGATAGAGGTGGGTAAGTGTCATGTAAATGAAGAAGCTTGAAGAAGATCACGAAGAGAAGAAGAAAGTAAGAAACAAAACAATTAAAATGGTCTTTCAATGATAAAAGAGTCGTGGGAGCGGGTGTGGCCTGGCAAGTGACAAATGTCACTTGCCACATGTCACCGCCTTATGGTTCCCTTTAATAATTAGTCTATTTGTCTCCAATTTCTACTTCAATTATTACCTAATTTTCAATATCATATTCTCAACAAATCCTAACACCGTTTACCAATTATCTCAACTGCCATTTGACAATTATTTTTACTACCATAAATTAATTGTCTTGTCATTTGACATTTTTTCTAGTTCAAAAATACTCATAATTTCAGAAAATATTCCAAATTCCACTAAAAATTTTAAATCAATAATTGTAATCTCCAAATCAATTTTCATGACAAAATATTCACTAACCACATCATAATCACATTTATAAATAAATTATACCTGTAAAATGTCAATGAATGCATGCACAATCATTTTAAAGTGTGCAATAATTAATATTCACATGTGTGTGTATGTTATATTATGCATAAGCATGAAATGCACTTTCTAACTTCTCAATAATCTCTCATGTACACTGATCGCGGCTCTGTCGTTCGATTAAGAAATCGACCTTGGAAACCGGTCAAAATAAAATAATTTCAATATTGCAGCAAGCTGAACCTCGGGTCGTCTCTCTCGATGGAACTGTTATGGAATTGATTTCAAAGACTAGCCTAAAGTTTGAATTATGCAATTGAAGCAATTTATAAAGGGGTTTTGAATGATTGAACTAAATTGAATTAAAGCAAAGCATAAATGAATATTTTTGAGATTTTTGGAAAATTAAACAATTGGGAAAAATTGAAATCGAAATCAAATTCTAAAGCTCTCTTGAAAATGTGCTCGG